>OVAP01000123.1:26695-39803 GCA_900406295.1 Aurinia saxatilis | reverse complement strand
GGGGGGGGGGGGGGTTCCTATTATATTATAAATAAATTTTAAACAAAACATTTGCTAACGATTGAGAATTTTTTGTATTATATATATCAAAATTAAAACAAATAAAATCTGTGCTTTATCTAATTAAACTAATGTAGAACCGGCCACTCTATGCCAAATTTTTCCCCCTTTTCAAGGAATAAATTTAAAGGGAACAAAAAATAAAAGAGATGGGGCCTAAGGAATTGGCAAATTGTACCATCGGTTGGTTCAAATGCAATGGACAAGACCGAAGATTGGGGAAGAATGAGATGTGGCATGAAGGTGTTGTAGTTGTCTCATTAACCAACAACAGTCATAGAGGGAGAGGTGTGATGTACATTGTTCATGAAAGGGGTCCATATCTTTATATTTCAATTTGATAAAATAACGTCATATTCTCTATATATTATGATTAATAAATAAAGTTAGAATATTATGAGGGTGAAAGAGCACACAACACCAAAGAATGTACTGTGACACCAACCAACATCTCGTAACTATAATACATATATTGTACTTACCATACCGACTAGGTTCCAAACCATACCGGGTTTAACATTTATTCTTGTCTCTTTGATTTTTCTTCCAAGCTCTCTTGTCTCGGGTTTCTAATTATTTGTTCTGAATCAACCTCTGAAAATATTTGATTGGTACTTGTTAGATATGGACCGATAGACATCCAAAACGTAATGAACGATTGGTATAGATTAAAGAATAATTAGTTGACAAAAAAAAAAAATTCTTAGATAGTAAATATTTTTATTCATATAAGAAAAGTTAAAGTAATTAAGATTTTAAATCCCAACAAAAATATCCATTAATTCTGTTTAATCTTAAATGATGTTTAAAGGTTTTGTACATAGATTGAAAAATCATTGAATTTTAAACTTTTGTAGTAAAACATGTTTTATTACCAACTCCAAAACAATTAAACTAATAATATAATAATATTCATAAACAGAATAGTAAAAAAGTTGCTAAGAAAAGAAAAGTAAAAACCAACAAAGATTAATATATTGTACAAGGAAACCTGAAAAACATCAGTAAAAATGATAACAAAAAATCTATAAAAAGTTCAACTAAACTAAAACGGATGGAATACAAGTTAAAAGAATGAAGGTTTGTAGTTGTAATTTTTCATGGGTACACCCACAAATTTTAATCTGTCAACACATTTGTGCAAAGTTGCAAAATAAGATATTTTTATGATAGATCGTCTAGTCTTCAACCGTGGAACAGAATCATGTGTTGCAAAAGAAGAGAGTTAAGAAAGGCGATAATAACATCAACAAACACAATCTAAAACACATCACATTTATGAGAGTTTTTATAACAAACTCTATCTATAAACCCATCACATTTATGGGTAAGTTGATATGGATTTTTCATTTTTCTAAGTAGGTGTGGAATCTAAATGAGCTTTTTTCGTAAGATGTTAAAAAGTGGGGGCACTAAAAAAAAAAAAAATTGACGTAAATGTTGGAATATCTCAAATTCCAATATGCAAAGTCAGCATAAATGGATCGAAAAGATTAATTAATAGATGTAAGTTTTTAAGGTTGAGAGAGAAAGAAGAAAAAAGGAGCAATTGAATGGAAAAAAAGAGTGATAAATGTGAAGAGACAGAAGGGCACAGGACTTTTCTGCCCATTGCAGAAAAGATAGTCTGATGTGAGAGGTGATGAAATCATTTTGTAATCGATTGCTTTATGATTGCTCCTCTCTTTTTTATCTATTTTTCTTTTATTATTCAGAGAGAGAGAATGCAATTAATAACAAGTGAAAAAATGTTATTATTGGGTTGGAATTTGTTTTTTCTCTAAAGCTGTTAAAAAGTAGAAGAGAAAAAAGTAAAATATTCAATAAACAAAGTGCTTTTCCCAAAGCTTTTTTTCCCCTGTGTTCTCACTTACTGTATTATTATAATGGATGTATTATTTATTTCTGACAAATGAAAAATAAAAATAAAAGATAAAGTCAAGGGAAGAGAGAAAGCAAAAGTTTGAAAAAGCTGCAAGATGATGAAGAAGGTATAATGACTAAATGATAATCGAATGCATGCATGCATGCATTGCATTGTCCTACATACACACAACACAACACATACCACAGTAACTTTATACTAATTTTTGCTGACTCGCTTGTTTCAACCCTTCAAGCATTTACTTCTTCTTTATTAAGCATTTACTTCACAAAGCAACTAATATGCGTACATGCATTTGCATTTCTTAACTCTTAACATGTGTAGATGTTTTAAATACTGTGCCACTCGGTAAGTTTTAAACCAAAGCCTAGTGCCAGTTAGCCAATATTGTACAAGTACGATGAATGCGATTTATTGAGCTTCCAATTCAAAACTAATTAATTGAAAACTGTTTTGAAATAGTATATATATGTACTTTAATTTTTTTATTAGTGTTAAATTGTCTTCAGCTAAGAGTCTATACATTCTAACAATGTCTATCAATTTGGATCTTCAAACATTAAATTTTAACATAAGAGTTTATAGTCGGACCACCCATGCCGAAGTAGTTTGGAGCTGTTAGATTTTGCTCTAAGTCTGGTCTGCATAAGTTTACGACTCATGCTTGGGTCTAGTTCACAATCTGACCAACTCTCATTTCCCTTGAGAATTGTTTTCTCAATAATATTCGCTGAAAAGAAAAAAAAAACAGTAAAACTTGCGAAAAATTATCTAGTTGGATTTGGTCCGAGAAATCCAGATAATTTTTGGACCCATAAAAGCTAATCCTGGCCTTTTTTGTGCAAAGCTAATTAAAATTGGGTTTGGAGCCCATAACCTGAAATGGGCATTTTAACAAAAAGTAGAAATGTGTTGGAGACAGGTTACAAATTATTCAAATCCAGAAAGTTTATGAGTAATACATTTTTAAACCAAAGAACACATGAGAAGTGTTTGTTTCATAATGAGAAGAGAAAAGAGAGCATAAAGGAGCTGATGATATTAGAGATTTTTATCGAAGCTCAAGAATTCTTCTTTCATGGTTTCCACAGGATTGTGGATTCTGCAATCATGGAGGTCACAATGTATGGATCCATGTTGGAAGCTGGCCTACGATCTTCAAAGTATCCTTTTTTATCCTTCTCAGTGTCACGACCAACCCTAATCGATGCCCCACGGTTCGCTACACCCTGTATAAACGATCATTGGTTTGTCAAATGAATGATGCAATAGTTGAATATTGTGTTTGGTCCAGACAAAACCCACAAAAAAATGGAATTAACATTCATGATCAGTGTATATATGTTTTCTTACCCATTTGAAAGTGTTGATATCGGCAGTCTCGTGTTTTCCAGTGAGACGACGCTCGTTGCCTTCGCCATAAGCAGCTATGTGCTCCTTGTGACGCAGCCCAAGCTTCTCTATGGCTTCCAAAATCACCTCGTACCCTCCATCTTCTCTCATCGACTTTGTACTGCACAAAGACAAAACCTCTTCCTTTTAGATAAACAAAACTAAATAGCAGAAATCATATAAACACAAATATAGCAGACAAAAAACCTGTAATTGGTGTGTGCTCCTGCACCATTCCAATCTCCCTGAAGTAGGTTAAGAAAACAAAAAAAAAACAGAGTAATTGAGTGAGTCTTACTGTTTAGCCATATAGAATCGATTGCTTTTTACGGTTTATGAGAAAACAAACCGGAATTGGTTTAGGGTCAAGAGACAGAACAACTCCAGCCAATTCTGTGATCCTCTGTTTTCAAACATTCAACAAAACAAAGTAGATGAGAAACCGAGAAAGTGACAAAGAACGTAACAATGGTTTCCTGTAAACCACTCCAAGTAGCAAGAGTGTGAGTGTGGCACAAGTCAAGCTAATTGGTGTTACAAAGAGTGTTGATAACATTATATATATACATACCTCGAGGATGTAACGAGCCACCCAGATCTGATCCGCGGCAGCGATTCCAACGGTAGGACCAACTTGGAATTCCCACTGAAATGTCACACCAAAAGATCAGCATTAAGGATTTTTGATTTCTTTGTTATCAAGAAAGTAATGCATTTGGAAGGATGAAAGGAGACAAAACCTGGCCGGGCATGACTTCGCCGTTAGTGCCACTGACATTGATTCCGGCGTAGAGACAGGCTTTGTAATGAGAATCGACAATGTCTCTTCCAAAGGCTTTGTCTGCTCCAACTCCACAGTAGTATGGTCCCTGTTTCCATTGAGTAAAGGTATGATTTGATTTTTGGTTTCTTGAGCACAACAATCTGGATAGCCTGAAAAGAGTTTTTACCTGAGGACCTGGGAAACCACCGACTGGCCAACCTACTGGCCACTTGGTATCCTTTTGCAGCAAAGTATACTCTTGCTCAATTCCGTACCTGATTTTCAATAGTATATTTCATTCAATTTAACCAAATCTAGAGAAATTCATGGCAGCTACTCATATGCTGAAATTAAAGAATATGGTCAATCATATTATCCTGTAATGTTACATTTCAAGACGTCAAGAGTATGTAGCAGATACGTTTTGTAAAAGTTGAGCAAAACAAATCGTAACGATTTTCTTGCAGTCAAAATTTTTATAGTCAAGTTATAAGTCTACAAGAACAAAAAACACACACAAAATGACTACTAAATGGTTTTAGGAAAAAAGTCAATAAAGTTTTATTAGATAAAAAATAACTTTAAAATTTATTTTAAAAATAAAAGAAATTCAAAAGCCTGTGAAGTCAGTTTACCAACAACCCCTTTCATAAAAAAGTCAGGTATATATATATAGATAGATATAGTGTCCTTTGCGATATAGAAGAAGACACCAAATTCTGACAAGTTTTAGAAGTCATGGGACTCCTCAACTATTTTAGTTTATTAATGTGTTGAACGGTTTTATTCTTATGATCAAGTTTACTTTTATCTTACATTTGTATGCTTTAGTTCTAAGAAAATATATGAACTATGCGAAAATGACAGTTGGAAATTTACAAAACAAACAGATTTACCATGTTTCTTCGGCAACAACTTTGGGGTCGCTAAAGATCTTAGCCGCCGCATGCCTTTTGTTCGTCGGGATTGGTTCACCGGCAGGAGTATATGCGTCACACATCACCTAATCAATCCCAAAAATTCAGATTTTTTTGTTGTTGTAAAATGTTTGATAATATCAAGAAAGCGTTAAAACGAGTTTTTACAAGGATGTTGTTGCCTCTCCTGAATGGGTCTTTGAAGATAGCTTGAGGACTAGAATCAAACACATCAAAATAAATTATTAATCTTATAATTTACAAATTTTATTACTTGTTGATTAGATAAAATTTGAAACATACTAGAGAATAACTTCACTATCCTCCCCGGGAGCTTGACCGGTGCTTGAACCGTCATAGTTCCATTTCGGTAACTCCGATGGATCCTTCACTGGTCCTCTCAAAGTCTACAACAATACATATAAATTCATCATTTTCTGATTTTATTCATCCTTGTATGAATTAAACAATTACGAAAACATAATCAAAATATGAATATTTACCCTTGCTTTGCTTCTCATATCCAAGCCTGATCCACCAATCCTATTCATCAAATCACAGAAACATTAATCAAGAGGTTCTATTAATTAAAATATTTCAACTTAGTGATTAGATGAATCCGTAAATATATACGAAAAAGCACAAGAAAGAGATTTTTTTCAGACACAAACACAAACGCAAAGATTAACCAAGAACTTTAGTATTATATTCGTTACGGAATACGAACCATATGTATTCGGCGATGATCTGGTCAGTGGAATCGGAGAGATCAAGGTTGATTAAATCTGCAAGTGCCGCCATTTTTCTCGAGGAACCTGGAAAACTGATGAATATTAAGGTTCTTTTTTGTGTGTGTGTGTGTGTGTGTGGGCAAACACAAGAGATTCCTGCAAGTATTTATACAGAGGGTTTGGTAGGTGTGTACTTGACTTCTCTATGGAATAAAATGGTTTTGGTAAAAAGAGAATGCGTAAATATCGGGGGCTATTATTGGGAATGAGAATTATCAGGGAGATTCTCAAGTTAGAAGATTCTACCATTGAAGAATCTTTATTCCTTTTTCCGTTTTTGCATAAATACAGCCTGTTTTTTGTTCATATATACAGCCTGTTTTTGCATAATTATATATATATATATTTTTTTTTTTGCATAAATACAGCCTGTTTTTGCATAATTATATATATATATATATATATATTTTTTTTTGAATATTGACCTGATTTTCAATTACCATATAAAGTTTTTCACCTAAGCTAATTGTTGGTCAATGAAATTGCATAGATATCAATAACCATAAATGTAAATTCAGTCCAAAAATAATAATTAAGCAGATAGTAACATATGTATCTAAATAGAAATGATAAGGAGAATCTTTTGAGAGAGAGAGAGGATTGATATGGGAACTTAATACATTTACGTATTGACTAATTTTTTCTTGAGTGGAAAAATGGGAATATACATTTTAGTTTATGAAAATCCAAAGAGAAAAATTAGTCAATGATTTTTGTCTTTTATGTTCTTGTTTTTTATTTAAAGTCACTCAGGATATTTTGGACCTATTTATTGAATTTTCTCTTCCAAGGCCTGAGTTTGAATTATCAAATATGGAAGTGATATATCGTGGGGCTCACTAACATTTGTATGTGAAGAAACTTGAGATTAAAACTTGATCACCTCAAGATTCTTGTTTTAAGGAATCTTTTACAATAACTCACGCTCCTAGTTACGCACGGGTATGTGACGCGCTTTATTTTTTAATTTGTTGTAAAATTATTAGAGTAGTGCAGATATTTTTGTTAATTGCTAGTTTGGATTCTCGTAGCGTAGGATCCTTCACATAAAATATATTTATAGAAATATCATTATTATAAAATGCCACATCATCAAACAAATATGTTATACGACACGACATATTTATTTTAACTATGATAGATTTATTTAAACATTGACAGATTTATTTGAAAATTTAATCTCCCGGAAACAAGTCTATCGTGGTCTTGATGACAGATTTTTATTCGATCATAGAGTTATTTTCGTTAGTAGATTTATTTAAGTAAGTATGTGACATAACATGACATATTTATTTGGTGCAACAGATTTATGTCTTAAGTTTGTAGAGTTGTTTTACTTGATAGATTTATTTAATAAGTCTATGACATGACACAACAAAAAATTTCAAGGTTGGTAGAGGTTTTCTTTGTTGTCAAACTTGTTTTACCTATCGACAGACTTAACACTTCTCATGGTCACAGACTTGTTGTTTTCGGGTTCTGTGACAACAAATATATACAAAAGTCTACTACTAAAACAGACTAATAAGTCTGGAAAAAATGGTTCCGACGTTATGATATATTTTTGGGCCAATGGTGATAGTTTTATTTACGTTCATAGATTTTCAAATAAATCTGTTACCCATAAAAAAATTTGTCATTAAAGTAGACGAATTTTGACATATTTTTTTTAGTTTCTCTGAAATTTAACCTAAATATAATTTAGGTGAAAAAATAACTAAACTTATCTCCCAAAACTCATGGATAGCCATTACTCCTATGGTTCAAAAGTTTTTATTCCATCAATAATTTATCAAAGTTTTTCAATCAATGGATCATGAAATGAATCTAGTTTAAAAATGCAAGATACCAAAGAACATGCAAGAAGAGAGGAAGAACAAGAGGAGAGAAGACCAAAGGAAGAACAAGTCGCCGTATGTGTGTTTAGATAAATGTGATTTTAGGTTTACGGTTTAGTAGTTTGGTGTTTTGATTTTATTTTTTGTTTATTTGTATAATTATAGGTTTGATGTATACTAGTAACGAGTAATAATAATTTACGATAAGATAACAATTTTACTATTTTCAAATAATAATCTAAAATGTTTAATCTTATTATTTTAATTTTTTTTTATTAAAATCAATAGCATTGATACACGGGTGTTTTGATTCATAGATGTATACTAGTAAGGAGTAACTAGTATTGATAATTTGCAATGAAATAACAATTTTATTATTTTCAAATAACAATTTTATTGTTTTTGAATAATAATCTCTAATTTTAAATCAGAATATATTTTTTAATTTTTATTAAAATCACGATGGTATTCTTGTGATTATGTTGTCTAATATGGGTAAATGGTCTTTTATCAAAAGATTAACACCAAACTAGTAAGTCTATGAGAGACACCCAAATTAGTAATTATTCAAAAAGTTAACCTCATTCTAGTTAATTTCTCTATACTTTATAAGTGTTAGACTACCCACAATGGGGAGTTGAATAAAAAAATTCAATTGTTGATCCTTTGTAATGAGGCTGTTTAATTTTTGTTGGCAGCATATGTGGATTCAGCGTGCTGAATTTCTTCAACATGTTGAAAGAAAAGAAATGGGATTCCTTTTAATCATGTGGTAAAGTATGAGAGGAGAAGGTGAATTTCGTGCCAGCGTGCTGCACGCGCTCAGAATATATATATATTTTTTTTTGTCAACAAAATATTTTTTTTTTTAATATAACATGTTGGCATTTAAGTGGCCGCTTAGTTTTTTCTTAGATTATTATCTCATCTAAGTTATTGTAATTTAATTATTTTATAATGCATTATTTTATTTTTAAAAACAAGAACATCAAAATTCAACATTTTTATGATCTATAAATCGAGACTAGTCTCATTTTATATCGAAATAGAACAAAAAGTTGTCAATTTTCACCATACTTCTTTTCTTAGTCTCCAAACATCTGTTTTTTTTTTGGGTATATTTAACCACTTTTTATTCATGGATCTAAATAATATTCTTTTCTAATTATGTAAAGGTGATTTGCATGTTGTGTGCTTATTTAATGTATTATTTTGCATTTTAAGATTTTTATACTTTAAAAAGATAATAGTTATGCTATTTTTCTTTTCTTTTTTAATTTGAATTTTTTGAAAAATATAAAAAGTAAAATGAGAAAACTTATATAAAAATTATTTAACTCTTAATTATAATCTATAAATTTCATATTTTATTAATATACAATCACAAAAAAATATAGAGAATATAGAAATATGATGTGGAGTAGAATTTATTTAAAAAATCATTGTAGGTTATAAAACTTAAGAGGGTGTTGAATAATTATGTGTAAGAAAGAAAAGATGATGTGGAGTATAAAAAGTGAAAATTTAGGATGTTGAATAGTTTTACCATTGTGGATATTCTTAGACAAGTAATGAAATTAATAGTTGTCTACGCATTGTTAACAGATGACGTTGCTGCTAAAAAGGTGTATCCCTTAGACAAAAGTTGTGACGAAGATGAGCTGTTTGTTTGGAGGGTATTTAGAAACAAAGATCACTGTGGGCATGAGTTATTGCAACTCGCTCTAAAAAACAAGTTCAACTTGCATTTCAACAAATCAACACCCGAGAAATTTATTGTCAAGTGCATCCGCAAGTCATGAACGATGGGAAGCATGGTTATGCGTCGAGTTACCCAATTCTTTTGCAATAGCATAGTTAATATGTCAAGTGCCTATGCATACAAATTGCGGTGTTATGTTGGCTTAAAGACTCTATTGTATTATGTTTGCAACCGTACTGTTTATCCCTTTAATATGATGTTTTATTATTCTAGAGTTTCATATTGGTTAACATGTTTGTGTTCACTTAGTTAACATGTTTGTATTCACTTAGATAAATTTAGACATATCATAGATGAGGTATCTAATAATTATTGTTAAGGTGGTAAGGTAATTTCTATATAGACAATGCAAATCAGGAATGAAAGTAGGCAATGAATATCAAGTAGAACATTCATTGAAAGTAGGTTAAACACAAGGTTTTCCCGGTATACTTGAGCAAGTGAATGTTTCTTCCACAAGTCAGTGTCCGTCAAAGCAGACGGATCAGGACAAACATCCATCGGCTCCTGTTCAGGTTCACTATGCTCATGTTCAAGTTCAGAGTCCACGGCCACTCCAATTCAGGTTCCCTCCACTCAAGTTTAGGGTCCACAGCCACAGCCATAAGGTTGTTGGTGTGGCATTAGGCTTAAGCCACTTTGCGGTTTGTTGTGAGAGTCCAACATTAAAACTTGGTTCAGTAACTGGATCCGACATTAATTTAAACAACAAACAAGTGAATATAATATATCTGGGTGATCTAAAATAAATCATAAATATATAATATACCTTGTAACCATATACATAACATTGTATCCGCCCAAGTTAGTGAGTGTACTCCAAGATTAGTGTCTGGAATCTTTGGAAATATTAGTGTTTGGAGATATAAAATAGCAATTGATATGCGTGATATTTTACTATTTTTTAGTATAGATTCTCAGTGTTTTTCTTAACAAAACCAAATAATTTGAGTATGAAACCAATGATTTTCACCTTTTGGAGCTTTCGAAGTGTTTTGTGAAAATAAAGCTTTTTAGGTAATTAATTGGCATTATTTTCCAATTTCAGCAATTTCAACACCTGATGTTTGAGCTGCTGTTCATTTTGGATTGAAGTGAAGTTTTACGAAAATCAATCGTCATCTGTCACTAGAGCTTGGAATCAAGTAATTCGGCCTCAAGACTAAGAATTTATGCCCTTAATGCTGAAGATTAGTACAAAGGATCAGTTTCACACATCCGAAGTTTGGCCTTAGATGAAGATCTTTCCCTTCATAGATTATTTTGATATTTTGACAAAAGCTAGAGGACGATACCAGCTTTCATATGAAAGTGAAATGAAGTAGTATCAATAATTAGATCTTACGTTACACTGATTCTAATGAAGAAAGATTGTGTAGTCTAGAAATAAAGCAGTCGAAGAACGCAAAGGATATTCGATCAAATATGGCCCAAATTTTTTCTTAAAGCCCATAAAAGCATCCCATGAAGAGCCCATGATGCAATTTGATCAAATGTCGTTGAATTCGATCGAATCGGACTGCATTTGCCCGAAAAGCTTCGAAACACTTCGGAGAATATTAAATTCTTGCCAAAGTATATTTTTGGATAACATTTGATCGAAAATCCAACCAATTTGATAGAATTGAAAAAATAAAAACAAATATTTTGATTCTTTTCAGCTGATTCTCTCTTATCACTTCATTGAAGCCCTTGGATGATCCACACTCTCTATATAAAGGCATTTCCGTGGTATAAGAAGAATGTGCCTGTCCTATCACCCAAGCTCTCTGGAGAGAGCACTTTGCTTTCATTTTGTTTGAAATTTTGTCTTAAATTCTTTGAAATTTTGTTTAGTTTCTTAAGGGAGAAGATCTCTTCCTCTTTGTCTTTTGATTTGGAGAAATTTTCTGAACCCTTTCTCTTTATTTATGATACTGAATTGCATTGCTTTTGCTATGTTTTTTTCTTTCTCATATTTGAGTAGATCCTTTGTTTGGAATAGGATTTTTCAATAGGTTTTTCGTGGCTTGACATTTAGGAATTAAGATTTATTCTTACTACATGATTTCTTAGATTGACACACCTTAGTGATTTGTTATATATTGATCTCTTCTTCTTGACAACTTGATTAGATCAGTATGAACTAGTTTAAATGATGAGTATCAACTTTTGCGGTTTGGTTTCCTAATTTACCTTTGTGACTATTGTGTGAATTAGGTTGTTAGACATATTTAATCATTACTATGAAAATATGAAGATTAATTTACGACTCGGTTGTATACTTAACCAGATTTATCTGTCTAGAATCATGAATAGCTGACTTTGTGAACCTTGGAGAATTCTTTGAAACCCAAAAATTATTTATTTATCTTTTATTTCATTTCGTATATTTACAAAAACGCCTTCATTCGATCGATTGAGAAAACCAATTTGTTCGATAAAAAACCAAAAAACCATATTTGGTTGCTTAAATCAAGTCGAATCGATTTTGTTATTGTGTACACTTTTATCCATGTGGATTCGATCCCTAAGTACTACTGCGAGAGCATGTGCGTCTGCAGAATTATTTTGGGTGAAAACTTAATCCCCATCAACAAGAAACCTGTGGCACTATCTACATTTGAATGTAACTGGTTTCTACACATAGTATATATCTTGATAGACCATTAGAAATGAGGTAGAGTATTTTAAAATAAGTACTAACCTGGTGGCTCTTGGCAGACTGTCCTCCATCTTATATTACATCGGTTCTTCACCAACGGTGAACAAACGCGGTATTAATTCCACCACCTCCTACAAAATTATGATGAAGCCAAGTTTAGAGAAGCATATAACCAATTTAAATATTGGCTAGACTAACTAGAAATTTTTTTTTTTAAGTGTCTTCATCTCGTCATCCTCGAATGTGGCTTTGATTGACTTCAAACTTTATGTCCCACCGGTTCTTCACCTTTGAGAAACAAACATGATGGTAATTCCACCATCTCCTAAGAAATTGTGATGTATATAACGTAGAGAAACATTGAACGAAATTGATTTGATGTAAACACAAACTATAAATCATTGAAACTTACTTCTTGCATTGGAGATTCAATGTTGTCTGAATTGTCGCCGTCTACCATTGCAGTTATTGTTCAATTTTCCGGTGGGAATTACCGAATAGTAAGTTCTTATCCTCTCTCAACATCACCAAGAATATGAACAACAGGAAAGTGTATTACACCGAGAGAGAAATGAAGGATAATGGAGAAAGTGGTTTAGTTTTTTTTAAAAAATTGAAAACGAAAAATCAACAGTTTGAAAAGATGTTTATGTTCCGTCGGACGTCTGCAGAACATCGTACAGTAGTTTTTTGGCTTGGGGTAAAATGGTACGAAAATCTCATATTCACAATTGACTATAACTCAGGGTCATAGACCAAATTTTGATCGAAAAGAGGGTCATCTAGCCCAATTTTTCATTAGAAAACTGAATCGGATAAAACACCGATTAAACTGGAACCAAAACCTACTATTAAGCATGAGAGAAGCTTAAAGATTTATTTATCCTCGTTAGTTAGAATGTAAATGTACATCATGAAAATACATAGTTTTAAAGTAACTATTGACAAATAATATCTTCTCTTTCTATGCTAATACATCCTCCGTCCCCAAGGGCGGACCCACCAAGGAGAACGGTGGGTCACCTGACCACCTTAAAAAAAAAAAAAAAAAAAAAA
>OVAP01000123.1:5664-26685 GCA_900406295.1 Aurinia saxatilis | reverse complement strand
CCCCCTTAAAAAAAAAAAAAAAAAAAATACAATGTATTGTAAAAGAATTAGAAAGTACTAGTTCAATTGGTTATTATAGCTCTAAAGTATATTTCCACCCATGTTCAAGCCCCAACTGACCCCTGTTAATTTTTGCCCGGTGTAAAGAGGTTTGAAATGGACATACACTCAAGTAGAGAATGAAAACGATTAGGATGTAGAACCATAGTGTAGCATGTTGATTGACACTAGAAACATGAATGACCTTTAGATTTCAAGCTCCAACTTGATCCCTCATAGTGTGACAATCGATTTCAATAGGTTTGGTTCTCTCATGGAAAACTGGATTTGAAGCAATATGTTGAACATATTTATTACCAAATAAAAACTTAGCATTAGTTTGTATCTCAATGTTCAAGTCCTCGAGCAACCAAATGATCTCACAAGTAGTAAGAGCCATGCTACAATTTTATGTTTCTACAAACAACTATCTGTTTCTATACCTCCCACATGTTCAACAAGTTGTTAAGATAAACACAAAACAATAACAAATCTCCTAGTATATGGAAAATTAGCCCAATCAAAATTAGCGAATGTATTAATGCATACCTCAGAGGTCGTAGAATAGAACAACCCTTGATCAAGATTTGATTTGGGATATTTCCATACTCTATGAGTGGCATGTGTATGAATATCGATAGGACATGAGAGAAACTGACTGGGTTGGTGCACCGCAAAAGTAATGTCAAGCCTGGTGATGGTGAAATACAGAAGACAACCAACCAACTCTCTGTAAGACATAGATTATTTCAAGAGAGTCCATGTATCCTTAATGAGCTTGAGGTTAGAATCCATGGGGTGTAATCAACAACAAATTTCATATTGTTCAGTAGGAGGAACTTCACCAAGTTTTCAACAAGCGGCATCACCGGGTCTTGGTTTCCCAAATTATTTTGGAACTGGGCATATTTTAACACCTAGACCTAGAGGGCTACTCCATATTTGGGAAACTTCGCAAGGAACAAATGCAAGTATATATGAAGTGTATCAGAGTTAGTTAGAAGATGCCTAGTATTTTTCGTTGGTAGTTTTTCATCTGATTTGCATATGGACTCCAATGGTACCCTTCTTCAACGCTTTCTTCAACAACCGGAAATATTGACAAACCATCCGATTCAATCAGGATTGACAACAATCGACTGATTCCTTGGAAAAATCATGCAGCACGACGAGATCTATAACTCCTCATGACTTGAGATTTGCCAATCAAAAACTTAAAAACTTTAATAACTGAAAGACTACACCCTATGAAACACACGGTGAGGGTGGAGATTTAAAGAATTAAGCACAGATGGGATGAAGATTTGAATCACCGGGATATGACTTTTCCTAGTTTACTGAAGAAATCTAGGTAAGAAAGAAAGTGTACAACCAAAACCGATTTAGATCGGAAAATATACAGATTAACCGGAATAAAAAGCTGAATATATCAGAATTGTGCTACAAGAGAAGAGGAAAAACTAGAAAGGAAACAACTAAAAGCTAATATACATAGTACGGTCGGTGAGATTTTCAGATCTAGGAGCTTTTCTAGAGAGAGGTGAGAGAGAAATTATGTAGAGAGAGAAAATGTTGGGTATTGGCTTTGTAGAGATTTAATGTTAAATTTTATTTATTTAAAACTTATTTTATTTAGCAACATATACATTTGCAAATTTTTAAATTGTGTCTTTAATAATAGAGAAAATAACATATATATACCCACTTTTCCGTACTCATTAATCACATATATTGGTGCCTTTTATTTTAATATCATTACACCTTTCATTTACCAAAGCTATTTTTCATTACAAATGATAAATTTGTTAGGGTGTAGAATTTTAGGCTTTCGAGTTTAATAAAATTATAGAGTTTATGATTTACTTAGGGTTTAGGTTTTAGGGTTAAACCCTTATAAAATTATATTTTAATTTTTAATGACTATTAAGGTTTAATTGTTAGGATTTAGGGTTTAGATTTTAGGGGGTTAAGGTTTCTTAGGGGAGGAAAGAATTTTTGGGGTTTAAGATTTTAGTGTTTAGTGTTTTTTTAAACCCTAAACCCTAGATCATAAACCCTAAACCCTATAAATAGTTAATATTTAAAGGAAATTTTAGATAATAGAGTAGTTTTAAGTTTGTAATTAGTTTTTAGGTAGTTTTGAGTTTGTAATTAGTTTTTAGATACTTTTCTTACTTTTTTCAGTGTGAATTTTCTATTATATCTTTGTTGATTAAAAGGTGTTAGAAACCTAAACTATTTTGGTTTAGTGGGCATTATATATTGGAATCAATTTTGGTTTAGTAGACGTAAAAATTAAAAATACAGATTTATCACGGTGAAAATTATATTCCTCAATTGTGACTATGCTCTATAATGTGGTATTGGACGGTGGATGATCATCCACCATTCATTTTGATGATCATCCACCATCCAGTTTGATGATGGATGATTACTAAAAGTGGATGACAATCAAACTGAATGGTGGATGATTATCAAGTATATAGAAACAATATATTCCTGATTTATTGTCATTTATTATTTTAGAAACAATGACATGTCCAAAATTGAAAACATAATACTTATAAAGATTCGTATATGATTTTCCTCAAAGTGGACGGTGGATGGTGATATTGGACGGTGGATGGTAGATGATCCTAAAAGTGGATGGTGGATCCTCAAAGTGGACGGTGGATGGTGATATTGGACAGTGGATGATCATGAAAGTGGACAGTGAAAGTGGACGATTTTTGTGATGGTGTGTGTGCGTTTCAATAAGAAGATAACAAGAATGGCAACGTCAAGCTCTGCACTCTACTCAAAGCCTCGCATGTGAAATCCGATTGGGTCAAGGGACAAAGACTCCTCCTCTGCCAATCTCTTTCCTCCGTCGCACTATCACCTTCAGGTTCGAATGACAAGAACAATTGGAAGAACCCTAGAAAGATGAATTAGGGGGGGGTGAATCCTTTTCTTTTGTGTGTTTTCTGTTTTTTGTATAGTGTATATTTACAGTTATTTGTTTTAATAAAAAAAATTTGGTTTGAGTTACTCAATTTCGGTTTAATTTAATTCTTAGCCGAAAATTATTAATATCAATTAAAAGCTAAGAGAATCATTTTATTAGACTAAAACTACCCATTCAACAAAAAACTTAAAAGTTACCATTTTAGTAAATTATAAACTTAAAAACTATCATATTCACCATTTTTCATATTTAAATAGTGATATTTTAGATTTTTTACAAGTAAATATGGGTATATATAATTAATGAGTATTATAAGTAGATATATGATTAAACCCCCTTAATAATATCCAACTTTTGGTATTTATTTTTTATTATTAGTATGTAAGAGAATTGTTCTTAAATAATATCTAAAAAGTATATAGTCGCTTAGACATTGAATTAACAAATTTAGTTATTCACTATACTAAATTAAAATCTTATATATATATATATATATATATATATATATATATTCCGAACTACTGTTGTTTTTTTTCACCATTTGAACGTCATTCTGCATTGTTTCTTTTTTTACTAACCACATTCGTCTCGTATACTGCGGGTTTTTTATATATGCCACATTTCAATTATACCATTTTTTAATTTTACTGATTTCGTTGTATACTTATTCAGTCTGCGGTCAATCATTTCCTGAATAACCAATTATTGCAATTGGGTGATGGGTCATTATGATCCCATGCCGTGACTTCGGTTATTTTGTATTCATGTCAACAATTTTCTTAATTTCAAATTGTTGATACATAAGAAAATCGAAGACTTTATCTTCATTGGTGGGTAAATCCTAATCACATGATCACACGTAGACCCAACTTGTATTTTCATAGTGATAACAAGTTGGACTTGTAGAATCATTCTCATGACGTATGTACTTCGTTCCTTTCTTCCAACTATTATTAGTTTTAAAACCACAAAGATATAATTAATTTTCCCCAAATCATATAATATACATCATACACAACTGGAAACCAAATACTCTGTATTTTAGTGTTTTTCTACCATTCTGAAGAGTTTTATATTAATTTACATGCATGCCACAACTACTACCGGAGTACAATATAAACATCAATCTTTTTTGTATCTAGCTACCACTAAACCATTAACTTAGTGGTAGATCCAAAATATATATATTTTAAAAATCCAAAGTTTATATATCAATCTTTTTGTATCGCAACTTAAACATCAAATCATAAAGTTTATGGCGATGTATTGTTTGGTGCCTGTTTGGATCTCAATATTAATTAGATAACCATACCGAGTTTACAATTAAGTCATTAACCAATTTAAGAGGGTTATTGACATGGACCATGATATGGTGAAATGGTGACAACGTATTGTACAGAATAGACGACGGAGTAGATGGTGGTGAGGTGTACGGTGTTGACGGAATAGATGACGGTGTTGGCGGAGTTGATGAGAATTGATGATGCCGAGGAACTGTGATCATGGACTTAGAGAAACAACAGTAATATTGTTGTAATTGGAGGCTGAGGAGAATATAACGGCGGATCCAAAACAATCCAATGGTTTTTTGGTGAACATGACATAATTTACTCCCATTACTCGAACCATAAAAATCCAATTGGTTACAAATTATATTATAGGTTTTTATTGGTCATGTTTGCCAATTTCTCTATTGTATAATTGGTGATACCCAAACGCTAAGTAAGTATTTTTTGAATGAATGCTAAAGTAGTATTCAAATTTTTTTAAAAAAATCTGTTTTACATTATAATGGAGCTATTCAAAGAATAGAAGCTATCGTGTAGCAAACCAGAGTCGCATTCCATCTTCGTAGTTGGTAAAGCGTTAAACAAGTTATGTCATAAAACAAACTTGTACACAAAATATATGAATCGATCAAAGAAAAGATCATTCATTATATTTAGAGCATTTGAAGTAGGTCATACTCTTCCATGTTAGAAAATAATATATGAAATATATACATGACATAAGATGAACTTTTTTTTTTTTGACTTACAAATAGTTTTAAAAAGTTTATCTTATGTCAGGTATGTTTTTCATAATATTATTCTCTAACATGAAAGAGTATAACCCACTTTAAATACATGGACCCAATTAGATAGCCGACTCCTACAATTTTTTGTATACACATGATGGGAGCATCAATCTTTAATTTCAAATTATGTTTTGTTAAACTTGAGATGTTTAAGTTGTTCAAGTACTCCACGGAAATCAACACGTGCATCAGAGGAATGAACAGTTTGTGTGTTTTTTTTTTATATATCGTCTCATATACCGTTGGGGCACTGTAGAACACGACATAAAAAAAAACACCGACCAATCACAAAAACCATATTATGTTTTTAATATATCATAATATTCTTGATGTAAGAACTATTCTCAAACTTACATAAGATTTGTAAAAAGAATTCATAAATTTTTAGATTTGGCTATGCTAAAATTCATATTTATCTATATATTGATTTTATAATCACAATATATAACAGTCTAAATTAGATTTTGTGTCCGCACATAATGCGGACAGATATATTTATGATATAAACGATTCCAAAATCTGTAAAAGATAATTTTGAAATTAAACGATCAATAACAACAAAGCATCAATTCCACCAGGTAACAACAAATCATCAATTCCACTCGATACAGTGTTAATAACAATGCAACCTTGTGATAATAATGTACCACCTTACATTATTATCTTCTACTTTAGTTTCGCATCTACCAAGAGTTTTCTATAAAGACATTTTACGGATCTCTATTTTCATTGGAGTAATAAACATATCCTCCTTATTGTTGGAACCGTTTTTTGATAATGGCATTGACCATTATTCCGGTGGCTTTTCCGGACAACAAAGTTGTCGGAATGCCCGGATTTTGGAGTCATTGGATTCCTCGTTACGAGCACAACAACGTAGTGTGTTCATTTATCAAAACGGTATTTGTGTGAATGAGAAATGTTGGTCCGAAGTCAATGACTTGGAAAGCTTGTAATGCTTGATAATTTGGCTAAGTAAAAAAACAGCAATTATCCAACGTTGGATACATGAGGTTAAAGTCTTCTTGTATATATAATGGAGAAGTTAGAAAATACATCATAATGTATTAAAGCAAAATCTCATACTTGCGTGGGTATCGAAACGGGGAGAAACGGGCCGGACCACAACTGAGATTCAGATTAGGATTAAAATTTGGTATATGGATAGTAGGCCCAATGGCCTTTATCTTTGCAGCCAGTTTATTATGAAATTTGTGATTAATTTATTAATACAAAATCATAAAGAAAATTATTATAATTCAAAGATAATCAAACAAATATACAATTATGTGTGAAAGTTGGAAAGGCATAGACAATTAATATTTGTCTTAATGATTATTTACTAACGTGAGAATTAATGGTTAGCTTGAGAAAAGATTAAAAGCCATAGCTTTACCACTTCTCGGAAAAAGACCTGAGATCATTCATTCAATCATATAGGAAAAAAAAAAATTCCTCACAAATTTAGTTGTTGAGTGTGAGAGTATACACAGTAATAAGGTTCGTTAGATTCTATTCTCCGGTGTTTGGGAGCTAGAAACAAATACAGCAGTTGTATCCTGGGATTCTTACCGCCATCGAAACTGTCACACTACGGGCGTCTAAAGAATTAAGGAAAGAGATTCATATCTCAACTCTGCTTTCCTCTTTTTCTCAAAAAGTTATTGGTATTGTATGGTGATTTTTGTTATATATTACTTTACATTTAGCGGTTTGCCTCATTGTAGTATATATGGTCCTACAATCTTAATTCTTTAGATTTTCGTTATTGTTTATTTAAACTAACGAAAAACTGATATTTGTGAAGTTTCTTAAGATCAGGAATCACTTGGACACAGTACATGCGTTGGATTGTAGCTTTACATATTGCTTTAATCGCTTAGTGTCGTTAAGTTTAACGCTTTTCCAGTCCAAAAGGGTTACGATCGATTTGTGATTTTTTTGATAATCTAAATTATGGATTTATCAAGAAAGTAGATTTCTGATAATCAAAATTTATGGGTTTATAAAAAATAATTGATCTCTGCGTTTATTTTTCTCAGTCGATATTTCAAACGGTTTGAATTTACAAACATTGGTTTATGATCGGTTTTAAAGTGAATTTTTTAATCGGTCTTTGATTTTCCGATGACTCTTTGACCGGTTTTTGTTACATGGTCGTCGTGTTCTGTGTTTGCTGTTACCGGCAAAGAAGAAGCTAAAACACAATTCATGTTGTTAATTGGGCTATTCTTTTTAATGGGCCTATGTCTTTTGTTAATGACTTTTATTTGTTGTGGTTTGGTTTTAATCAAAACTTCTTTGACTTGTTGAATTAAATACTATTTTTTCCTAATTTGCTTAGTTCTGAAAATTATTATTTAATGGATTGTTGTACTTGTGTCTGTAACACATCTCAAACGTGTTTTAATACGTTTTGACGAATACTTTGCGGAGATTCGATGAGAACACGCTTTTAGCAGTTCTAAATAATTTGATAGTGGTTTCTAAATTGCGATTTAGTACCATATCAAAATCAATAAATTCTTTCAGATCTTTAACTAAATCTAAACTCTTATTGAATCAATATTGTTTTTTAATCAATAACTATTGTCATCTTAATCGTTTTTGGTTCTTTGTGAACAATTTCGAGTTTGAAGTATGATTAATACCAACAACTAAAAGGTGGACATCGATCTTATGGAATTGGATTGTCTAGTGATGCTTATCATAGCACATAAATTCCATCAGTGCCTGAGGCTGTAAGCATAGGACTGATGCAAAAAAAGAATAATAATAATAATAAATTGGTATGTGTACTTGCTAAGTAGCAAAGATGAAGATTTAACAAAGTTCAAAGAGTAAAAACTCGAATTTGAAAATGAACCGGAGAAAACTATTAAAATAGTTAAAAGTGACAGAGGAGGCGAGTATGATGAGCCCTTCGATGTGTTATGTAGAGAACATATGATTATCTCCGTAATTTAACGAACTTGTGGTACGCAAGACCTGAACTCTAAAAGAGATGATTTGAGACCAACGATTAAGATGAAATTTGGAAAGGTAATGTACCATCGTACGAATACCTGAAAGTGTGGGGGTGCCTGGCAGATGTCGCTGTGCCACCTCCTAAAAAAGGTCACCATCGGACCTAAGACCGTAAATTGTAGTATTAAACTATTGTTTAATTAAATAGTAGTTTTTCCTAATTTTAAATACTGGGAATTACTATTTAATTAATTGCAGTAATTGGTCATGGAAATCTTCCAAGCAAACGGTTTTGGCCAGATCCACAATGGAGTCTGAGTTCATAGCTTTAGATAAAGCACCCAAAGAAGCAAAGTGGCTTCGTAAGTTTTGAAAGATATTCCGATGTGGGAGAAGCAAGTGTCGGCATTACGTGTACACTGTGATAGCTAATCGGCTATAGCTCGGGCATTGAGCACTCTATATAATGGTAAATCGCGTCATATTAGACTGCGACATAAAACCATTAGAAACCTGATCTCAAATGGTGTAATCACGATTGATTACATCAAATCAGCTAACAACCTAGCGGATCTATTTACTAAAGGTTTGGCACGAGCTCAAATTTAATAATCATCAAGAGGAATGGGTTTAAAGCCTATGACTTCTTATGATACTTCTTAAAATACAAGTTAATGGTAAATCACTTTGTGAGTGTGAAATGGGGACGCTTCTAGGAGAATGTATGTCAGGCGACATTCTCCAAGTTCACTCATGATTAATCAGGTTCGTTCACAGCCAAAATGAACACAATAGAGAACCTATATTTTGTGAGAAAATGAAGCTGTGTTATGGCTGTTGTCTAGGTTTACAAAAAAAGTCAGGGTGGTTCAAGATATCATGTTCACCTCCTGGTCGAGTAAATCCGACAGTTATTAACAATGAGTGGGTTCAAGGCTGAAAAATGCTACCAACTCATATACAGTGAATTTTTCGCTTGTACTCTCAAAAGTCCTTTAGTTGAGTCTTGTCGAGTCTTGTTTAGGAAGTCAAGTCTATCAAGTAGGTCGAATTGTCTAGTGTCTAGATTCAATTTTATTCATGTGGGGATTGTTGGAACCGCTTTTTGATAATGGCGTTGACCATTATTCCGGTGGCTTTTCCGGACAACAAAGTTGTCGGAATGCCCGGATTTTGGAGTCATTGGATTCCTCGTTATGATCACAACAGCGTAGTGTGTTCATTTGTCAAAACAATATTTGTGTGAATGAGAAATGTTGGTCCGAAGTCAATGACTTGGAAAGCTTGTAATGCTTGATAATTTGGCTAAGTAAAAAACTAGCAATTATCCAACGTTTGATACATGAGATTAAAGTCTTCTTCTATATAAAATGGAGAAGTTAGAAAATACATTATAATGTATTAAAGCAAAATCTCATACTTGTGTGAGTACCGAAACGGGGAGAAACGGGCCGGACCACAGTTGAGATTCAAATTAGGATTAAAATTTGGTATATGGATAGTAGGCCCAATGGCCTTTATCTTTGCAGCCAAATTATTATGAAATTTGTAATTAATTTATTAATACAAAATCATAAAGAAAATTATTCTAATTCAATGATAATCAAACAAATGTACAATAACGTTTCTTTTTATTTATGTGTGAAAGTTGGAAAGGCATAGACAATTAATATTTGTTTTAATGATTCTTTACTAACGTGAGAATTAATGGTTGGCTTGAGAAAAGCTTAAAAGCCATAGCTTTACCATTTCTCCGAAAAAGAGCGGAGATCATTCATTCAATCATATAGGGAAAAAAAAAATTTCCTCACAAATTTAGTTGTTGAGTCTGAGAGTATACACAGTAATAAGGTTCGTTAGATTCTATTCTCCGATGTTGGGAGCTAGAAACAAATACAGCAGTTATATCCTGGGATTCTTACCGTCATCAAAACCGTCACATTACGGGACGTCTAAAGAATTAAGAAAAGAGATTCATATCTCGACTCTGCTTTCCTCTTTTTCTCAAAAAGTTATTGATATTGTATGGTAATTTTTGTTATATATTACTTTATATTTATCGGTTTGTCTCATTGTAATATATATGGTTCTACACTTATAACAACAGATTAACACGTCCTCCTTTTGTTCTACATTTTATCCTCCTTATAACAGTTGTCTAAGACTCCTTTAAAATTCATAACTTTATGCCGAAACTAACAGTTTACTATATTTTGACTAAAATTCAGATCAGTAATATATTAAAATTGGATAAAAAAAAATTACATCCTAGCGGTCACTAATTCAAGAAGATACGATGACTCAGACAATTAATCTAGCTTGTCATTAACGAATAAAATTTAGGCTTGTGGTCCAAAATTCTAATGATATGAAATTAACAATAGTAAATTTTCGATAATATTTGTTGATTTGTTGTAAATTTTATTTAGGGGGTTTTGTCATAAATTATACATTTTACACATTTACGTTTTGAATTCTGTAGAAAAATAAAGGGGAAAACATAAATACATGTACCATGTTAAAATAAATAATAAGAAAGAAATATTGTTTTTTGTAAATTCTAGGGATGATTTGATCATCTTATAATGTATTTGATAATAATAAAAACTGTATAAATAAATTTGGTAGTAATAAAGTAAGTATTAATAAAGTTGATGACAAACTTAAATAGGTTAGTTATTGATATTCTTAGTTAGACAATGTAAGTAAAATTTAAAAAACCACGAGATATAAGAAATATTCTCAATTTTTTTGTATATATGTGATAAAATATAGTGAACATCAAATATGTAAAAGGATTCATAGACTTTTAGATTTTTTTTTCCGGCTAAAACTCATGTTTATATATATATATATATATTAATTTCATAATCATAATATTTAATAGTCTAAATAAAATATATATATATTATTAAAAATGACAAAAATATAAAAAAAATTTATATATCATATAACAAATTATATCATATCCACTAAATAAAAGCAAAACATTTCAAGGCAAACAAATCCTGCATGATTTAAAGAAAACGTTATTTTGTTTTTATTGCGGTTCATGTGACCATAAACTATAAACCCAAATATAATGCTCCCTACATAGTTGAAAATAAATTTTGTTGTGTTCCCAATATGAAAATGCAAGTTTTATCAAACCAAACCAAAACTGTGTTGACTGGTGTAAGCCACCGTTTTCTCGGCAAAGGCTAAAATTAATCCCCTTTTTCAAATTAAAGACAGGAAGCAAAAATGTTTAGAGCCAAGCCCATTAATAATACAATAGAAAAAAGAAACAAATGAACCAATTTGCAGAGGAGGAGAACCACAGCTCAAAGCATCAATTTGCAGAGGAGGCGAACCACAGCTCAAAGCATCTCCGAAGCCCTTGTAGTGTTTGTTGAATCAGAGGGAAGCAATCTTGTTCCTGATGAGAGAGAGCAATGAGTCATGGGTTTTGTGTAGTTGACGATGAAAGCTGCTATTTCTTTTGAAACCCTTTGGTCGAATACTTTCTTTAGATCCCATTTTGTATCTCTCTGTTATTGTTCTCTTATTTGTGCTCTTGAATGTTGATAATACTCCAAAAAATGAGTTGGTGAAAAAAAAGACAAGAGTGGAATCAGATGGGTTTTAGTTTCTGATTAAAGAGAATGGAGGAATTAGATTTAAGTTTTGGAGTTTCTGGGTGTTATTCCTGTCAAAGGAATGTGCTTTCTGTCATGGTTTTAGTTTTTGTGCCCAACTGAATATATCTAAACTTTCTTCTTTTGGGAAGCTTACTTAACTGCAATTTATTGTTGAGTTTGATGCTTGAGAATGGTAATGTACCTGTAGTTTGTGAAACATTCATAGTGACACTGTTATTGCTGTATTGCTTTATCATCATAATCCCATCTAAAGGAGGAGAAGCAAAGTGAAAGGAGCAGTCCTCGGAAGAACACAATCCTTTTCATTCTTCCCTTCTTCTGTATTTGTTTTATACCTTTTTCTTCTCTGCAGATTTTTCTTCTACAAAACAACAAAAATTAGAAAACATCAATGAAATAATAAAGATCTAATTACGAAAGTACCTTCATGTCTGATGACTTCCTCAAGATCAAAACAATTTTTATTTTGCTCCATCATATAGAGGACTCTTACGTTTGACTGCTCCATCAAACAGAACGTAGCACCAAGATATACACAGCTAAACACTCTACTCTACAAAACATAGAGACCCAATGAATCAGCTTGAAACTCACTATCAACAATGAATGACCTAAAACTAAAACATCGCCAAAAATTCCCATCATTCAATCAACACAGCCTTTCAAACATGTATGTTAGAGTAAACTTGTATCATCAAACTCACTATCAACAATGCAGCGGAGCCTGCCTTTAGCCATGATCCCTATTCGATCACATAAAATATCAGCTTCTTCCATAGAATGTTTTGTTAGTATGATGGCACGACATTTCCCTGTGATAAATTTGTAATTCGAGGATGCAGTAGTTAAATCCTTTTGATCTCAAAACTCAAAACTCACCACTCGATGTCTAGCTTGTTTTTCTCTAGCACTCAAAACTCAGCACTGAATATCTAGCTTGTTTTTCAAAACTCAAAACTCAAAACTCAGCACTGAATTTCTCTAGCTTGTTTTTCAAAGCATCTTTTGAATTTCTCTACCTTTGTTTACTCAGCATCGATTTGATTTACCTCAGAGAATTCAGGTTCAAAACTCAGCACATGAATGGATGCTTTGATAAACAAGCTAGAGAAATTCAAAAGATGCTTTGATAAACAAACAATGAATTGATCTCAGAACTCAAAACTCAGCACTCAAATCGATGCTTTGATAAACAATCAAATCGATGCTCTGAATTCTCTCAGACGTAAATCAAATTGATGCTCTGCAATTCATTGATGATAACATATCCAGTGCTGGAGAATGTAGATCAAACATAAGTTTCCAATTGACTTTCATAAGACACAGTACACATAAGACACACCACATCTAAGATACACATCAAGAGTTTCCAATTGACTTTCATAAGACACAGCACACATAAGATACACCACATCTAAGATAATCACAATCTATCAAAACTTATGTGCACAACATAAAACTTTTTGGCGACAGATTCATAGTATTTTACCTGATGAACAACACACAAAGAAGCAGGAGAAGAGACATTACAACGGATTTCTCATCGTCTTCAGAGACCCGAGACTTTATTTCAGAGACATCGGCTTCCTCCATAATGTCTTCATATTTGCAGACCCGAGATCGGAACCTGGGTTTGTCTGAGAATCATAGAAAACTTACAAAGAATCCACAAATCAAGTGTTTAATCCGAATCTGGGTTTGTGATCGAAGAAATTTCATCACCACATCGAGAAGGAGATGAAATCTAAATTTTGAAATGATAGATATGTTCAATTTTGGAAGTTTTTAAAATTTAATCATTTTAAATATTGAAATAAACCAGAGATTTTTTTGGAGATTAATTGGCTAGAAAGTTGACATACATACAATTTTTGTTAAGGAGGATAAATAATAAAAATATATTATGATTGCTCAAAACAGTGAAATCATATTATATATACCCATATATTTTTTAAACCAAAAAATATATTTAAAAATTTTTTACAAAATTTTTGTTATAATATTAGTTTTGCTGTTACCTAAATTATTAAAAAGAGGAGAATCGTTAGAATTAAATAATGACTTTACTAATTAAGTAATGTCTTATGTATATCCGTGACTCTAACAAAAATCGAAGACACATGTGTGGATTTTAATTAAAAAATATAACAATTAAGACTTATGTATACCCGTGGATTTTACTCTAGAAAAATAAAAAAACATGTGTATTTTGATTAAAAAAATAACAATTAAGTAATGATTTATGTATGTCTGTGAATGTTATTCTAATATAAATCCAAGAACATGTGTGAATTTTAATAAACATCATAACAATTAATTAACGGCTTATATATGACCGTGAATTTTACTCTAGTAAAAATCCAAGAACATGTGTGGATTTTATTAAAAAAACATAACAATTAAGTAATAGGTTATGTATGCTTGTAGATTTTACTCTTAAAAAAATCCAAAAACATGTGTTGATTTTAATATTTTTTTTTAAACATAACAATTTTCGACAAAAAATAATAATAATAACAATTAAGTAATGACTTATGTATGCCCGTAGATTTTACTCTAACAAAAATCCAAGAACATGTGTGGATTTTAATAAAAAAATATAACAACTAAGTAATGGCTTAGGATATATTCAGTAGTAAACTATTCATAGATTTCTTTCATACACTGTATTTGATTCTTAAAGAAATAAAAAAAATTCTCTCATATGTCCAAAAAAATAAAAAATTATCTCTTGCACCTATGAAAATCAAAGCTGAAATTAGACTTTGGTTTTTTATTTTATTTTTAACTTTTAAGCTAGTTTTCTCTACTCGTGCTATTTTCGAAGGGTAGATTTGCAAAAACAATCGAGTTGAAGAGTTATTTTGCACGAGTTAGTTGAGTTGAAGGTTTGTTTTGCATTTTTCCAATGTCGAGGGTAAACTTGCAAAGAGTTGAAGAGTTTTTTGCATTAAAACAAAAAAAATTTATAAAAAATCAATCATGTTTGAAGTTTCATGATCAATTAGAAAAACGTAAATATACCAAATCGTTAATTAATAATAGAAATATTCAACATGTGCATTTGAAGAATGATCGGTCTATTCCTTTTTACTTGGCAATATGATTTATATCTATATTACAATACGAGTTAAAAGAAATAACAAAAAATTGTTTTAGTTATACTAAAACTCTTATATTTACATAAATGTTCTAATTATCTTAAAAAATGTAGAACAATAGAATAGTAGATACAAATTTTAAGAGAAGCAAAACTGGTCCAATAATCACAATTGTTTTTAATATTATTATGAAATCAGTATATATTAGATATATATGTTGATTTCATAATAATAATAAAAACTCATGTAGATTCTACATAAATGTTCTAATGATTAAACAATATATATATATATATATATATGATTACTGGTCCGGTTTTGTTTCTCCTAATCACTTTTGTTAGTGTTTTTGAATTTTTTGCTGACTCTAGCAAATTTTGGATTCAGCTGATCAAGCTTTAAAACTGAATGAAAGACAAAGAACTACTTGCCTTGTATTTTTTCCATTTTCATGTCGACAAACAATAACCAAAGTTAAATTGCAGTCCAAAAACCAACTATATAAACAATAAATAAGCTCTTGAGAACACCACCTTATAAATGACAGAGTGTTTGAATTCATCGGGAAGAAGATGAAATGCAGGAACTGATTTATACACCAAGCATAATGAGCGAACAGTGGGAGTGGTGATTCAGTAATTGTTATACCTTAGAGCTTTAGCATCGCAAACCCAATAGTGAACTCCACGACATCTGATGAAGAACCAGAGGATGTGTTTGAAACCAAAATCCTCTGCAGTTGGCAAAGAATCAAATGAGTGACAAAATGAGATCAACGCCAAAATCAAGATACTTATCCTTAAGGTATCAAACTGATCATTATTTTAATAAAATCACATCATTCTACCTCTGTAATGTGGTTTTAGTGAACCAAGTGTTTCCAGGTTTAGTTATTTCCACCTCCAATCTAATAGAGGGATGGGCAAAGGGTGGTTGAAAAAGTCTCAAATGATTGGCAAAGGGTTCGATCAAACTCGAAGCTAGCATCTCTATCTCTTTGTTGCTTGATACAAACCCATAAAATACATTAGTTACAAAAAATATACAAATCTCTTCTTTCTGGCCTGCGATTAATCTTAGTTACAAAAACAAACCATAAAAAAGGGTTTGAAACCCTACTGTCTCTCTCTATATACATTTGTTGCTTCCCTAAACTTCTCCATGCCGATCTAAATTACAGTTGTAGTCACAACAATGTAAAAACATAAATCGTCAAAAAGTACTCAAATTGGATCACGAAAGGGTCAAAACTATGGATCTTAGTTCACTCATATTCGAGATTTAACAGGACTGATCACTACTTGATCAAGAACTATCGATCCAAAATTCATTTTCTATCTTGCTAGAACAAATGATCCCACATTACACATTTGGTAAAAGGCTTTTATTCCAAACTAACATTTGTATGTCAAATGTTATTTACCTTTCCACTGTCGATTCTACGTTTATTCCAGAAAGGGGAAGCAAGGAGCCATTTATTTACTTTTCCATTGAATGGATCAGCGACTTCAAAACGTTTGTACAAAAGAGATGCAGGACGGCATTGGAACTCTTCTCTTATAGGGTACATCTTATCCGATTTCATGTTTACCAATTTAGTGTCTTTAATTTACTGTACGAAAGATTTTACAAATGAGCAAAGATGCCTAATGAACATAATAACTGTAATGAAGATTATGTAGACATACCTCTACGCCACCAGAAGTAAACTGCAAGGAAGTCGAGAGGCTTTTCCGTAGCCCGTCTGACCTCTTTGTAGGCTTTCCCTTTCTCAATTGCCTCAACTGCAGCCTCAAAGTCCAATATCAACCAAAACCTTATCAGCTTCATCAAGTGTCCCAGGCAGATACAAAGAAGCAGTAAGTGGCACAAACATCTTCTAACCTAATAAAATTTCAAAATCATTCATCAATGAAAGAATCAATTCGAAGAAGAAGGAGAAGTGAAACAGACCTTGAGGTCGAAGAGAGGGATCGTTGAGAGCTGCGGAGGCGGAATCGAGACGGACGGTGCATGTACGGATGTTATTGAGACTATCCTGATGAAAATTAACTTCCAGATCCGCTTGCTCCACCAAATCTTTTAGTTGTTCGATTCCCATCTTCTCCAACTCTCCTCTCAAAGACGAAGACAAAAACCCGTACCATTTACTTCTCTCAGTCTTTCGCCAAGACAAAACCCAGAAATCTCCCAAATCAAAATTTCCCTTTGCGTTTGTATGAATCAAAAGACTGAAACCGAGAAAGAAAGTTATAATATTGCAAACCTTCCAATAAGAAAAGTAGCTAATCCCTTGAAATCGATTTCCATAGATACCCAAATATCGTCAAAATAATTTATGGTTTTTGGAATTTGAAAAGAAAGACCTACGCAAAATTCAGAGAAAAACAACTTTCATTCTTGGAGTGAGAGATTTTAACAAAGAGAATTAGAGATCCTAGACCGAGAAAAATCATCATCAATCTCATCATAATCGTCTTTGGAGTGCAGTGACGTGTTTTGGTTTTTATATTTCTAGTGCCACTTATGACATCAACAACTCTAATTTATACATCATAAACTTTTGCACTCCAAATCATTCTCGCACATCAATATTTTTTTTAATAAAATGTATTCGCAAATATAAGAAAGGATATTCTTAAAAAAATTTAGTTTTGTAAAAAACTATTTATAAGTTCTTTAAAACACTTTCATAACGATATATATATATATATATATATTTATGAACCCCAACCGAGTCGTCGGATTCTCAAAGCCGCCGTGTCTCCACCGCCGGCCGCCACTGCACCTCTCCGTTTCGTCAGCCGTCGTCGAGCCGCTACACGCCCGCACGCGCCACCTCCGAAAGCCGATGCGCCTCCACGCGCCGCCACCTTCCACCACGCGCCACCGCCGTGTTCCACGCGCCGCCGCCGTGTTCCACGAGCCGCCACCATCTTCCACGCGCCGCCGCCCTTTTTTCGATCGGTGAGGAAGCATCCCAGAAACCCCCTCTTTCCATATTTGTGATTTAACAGTTCAAAAACAGTTTCTGTTATTGTAGATCTGAGTTTAATTTCTAGATCTAGGAATGGTAATTAATTGAAATATGATAGTTGATTTGAATCTGAGATATGATTTATGTTGTGGATTCAATGCGAATATTGACTGTTTGATTGATGTTTATGTGATAATTTTATGAACTATTTAAACTGATCAAGATTTGATATCTTGATGGTTATATCATCTAGATTTGGTATCCATGACATAATTGAGTAAATTGGATTTGGTATGCATGAATAAGTACCCGGATCTGTGAATCGAAGGGATTTGGTATCCAAAATAATATCCGGATTTGATATCCAAAGGGTCCGGATTTGGTATCCGAAGGGATTTGGTATCCAATCATTGATGTCAAACATTTACAAAAGAACAATAGGCTATTGATTTTGGTTGTAAATGTTTGACTTGATACATTGATGTCAAACATTTACAACCAAAATCAATAGCCTAATGTTTGACTATAATTTTTCTGAACCCTAAATCCTATAATCCTAAACCCTAATTTTGTTAGGGTTTAAGATTATAAGATTTAGGGTATAGTAAAATTTGTTAGGGTTTAGGATTATATGTGGATATATGTGGTTATGGGTATGAAAAAGTGGATATATTTGTGATATTTATAAATTTTCATATTTACACTGCAACGCATTTTCACATCAAACTTTCAACACCAAAAAAACACAACTTTCTTCATCAAAATACTTAATGATTAAAAGAGAAGGAAAATTTTAAGAAATACTACTTTTGAAACACTCCTTTCAAAACTACCATTTTTTTGTATATTTGCAAAACTATCATCATTTACTAAAGCTATTTTTTTTATCAAAAATTACAAATTTGCTATGGTTTAGGGTTTTAGGACTTAGGGTTTACTAAAATTTTTAGAGTTTAGGACTGCGTTAAAGTTTCTAGGATTTAAGATTTTGGGTTACCCCTTATAAAATTAAGGTTTAATTTTTAATAAATATTAGGGTTTAATTGCTGAGATTTAAGGTTGATATTTTAGAGGGTTAGAGTTTATAGGGATGAGAAGACCTTTTGGGTTTAGGATTTTAGGGCTTAAGGTTTTTAAACCTAAACTGTAGATCCTAAACCATAAAACCTTATAAATAGTTAATACTTAAATAATAGTATTTTTGAAAATTTACCCTTCTCATGGTGTTTTTGAAAAGTGGTACACCAAAAATGGTAGTTTTAAGATTCTCACTTAAGACAAATTTAGCATAAGTAGTCAATACTGTAAACTGGCATGGTAATAATATTTGATTTTTATTTTTATATAATTAATAAGATATGATACAAAAATAAGTTTTGAATATTTGTATGAGTTGGAATTTAAAATATATTACACTTATCATCTCATCTCCAATAATGGTAGTATTCCTTCTCTGTTTCCGAGTAATCCACAGCTCGGCCAACCAACGCCCGATTCAAACTATTTATGAAGATGAGTTCCCAAAATCTTCCCCCTAGCATAATAGAATTTCCTGTTATTTGAATGTTTTTAATGTATGTTTCTTTTATTTTGTTTTCTTTTACAACATTTTTTAAAAAAGAATCAGGATTTTTTTTTTTAAATCATTAAAAAATACAAAAACTAATTATATATTTTCTTCTAAATCCTCAAAGAATTTGTGGAAATCATACACGTCAGGAATTGTTGACAAATAGCTATTGAAAAATTGGTAAAAAAAAAACAATACCAATTTTTTTTTGCAACGGTTATTTCCCACCAACTTTCAACTAGTATGGATTTCCACTGCTTTCAAGGAAAAATAAATCCATCGAAATTTAGTGGAAAACTATACCATCAGAAATTAGTCAAAAACGAATTCCCTGGTAAACTGGAAAACTGTAAAAACAACACATCCGGTGTTATGACATCCACTTTTCCAACCGATATCTAACTACTAAGTTTCCAGCAGCTTTGGATTGACAAATGAATCATGAAGGTTAGTTGTTGGCAGTTTTATTGTAGCTCCAGCCAAGCTCATGTAGGCGACCATCTTTCCCATTATCTAGCTTGAGTTCATCATCTTTATGTACCCAGTTGTGTTCCGCTAAAAAATCCATGGTCACTCAAGGCCCTTTTTAAAAGTATTTTCCAATGGATCATCTACTAGGATCTCTGTCAGCTGCTTTGACTCATCAACTGAGAATGTTTACCAATCCAACATTTTCATCAACTTTTCCTTTTCAAATTTCATGGCAATGTCTCTCAGTTGAAGATTTATTCGCCCATTGCTCACATATGTGATAGCATAGGCGTGCATATGAAAGTTCTTCCTAAATTAAGAGGATCATGTGACTTTTCTTCTAGCTATAGAATAATGATTTATGTAGGAAAAATTGCATTGTCAATCCTCACAATCCAAGGTAAATTCACCCCAGTTCCCTATACAAACAGCGATCCTATCAAAATTACCTTTGACTCCGAGAAAAACGCAGAAAAGCAGGACCCAAAATATAACACATACCCGAAGTTTGGGTCCATGAGTTTGTGATTCCTAAAGAATTGGTGTTAATATAACAAAGGAAATAATACTTGCACCATTCATGCTCTCATTGGGGGAAGCCAGAAATGAGCTGATGGCGGGAGTGCGTCAACTGCACTGCGTAAGACATTCATCAGATAAATCAACCAAATGTGAAGAAATTCCCGGGCATGAAAATACGAGTCGTATTCAAAAGACATAGTGAGAAGGCAAAGAAAGTATCCCAAAAGGGTAGGAGAAAGTTGGGATAAACAAAGTTTGACACAATCTAAATTTTGCTAACTTCTTTCGCAAAGGACACTGCATACAACGGTAGTAGAAGAAGAACTAATATGCACAAGATTACCCATGAGGTACCGCCTCTGGAGAATCGTCAGCTTTGGGAACTTTATGCCCGATGGAAGCGGGGATATCACGACATTGGCAGAGAAATTTTAGAAAACCTTCAGAATTGGACGACGACACCCACTTGTTGAATCTATGAAGAAGGGAAATTTGAGAAGATGTCTCTTAGATGTGACCAAAGAGATTCAAAGAGTCTCGAAGAAAGAAATAATAAAAAATGAGAAGTTTTCTTACATTTGAAAACAATATGAATCATCAAAAGAAGGAAATAACTCATTAAACCAAGATTCGGAACCCACTCGACTTAAATTATCCAAACAGGCCAAACCCAATTGAAAAATGGGGGATTAATTGTGGGGGGGGGGGG
>OVAP01000122.1:38955-51711 GCA_900406295.1 Aurinia saxatilis | reverse complement strand
AACAATCTTGCGGGCCATACTTGATACTTAGCTCGCAGATTGAAATGTGAGGAATGTCGCGGGCCATACATGAGACTTAGTCTGCGGACGTTGAAGAGAGACTTGTCCCGCGGGCCATGGTTGAGACTTGGCCCGCGGATGATGCGGTGAGACTTGTCCCCCAGGCCAACCTTGAGACTTAGCCCGCGGATGGTGAAGGGAATCTTATCCCGCGGGCCACAGAGGAGACTTGGCCCGCCTGGTGAAGAGGAGACTCATCCCGCGGGCCATAGAGAAGACTTTGCTCGTGGATGGTGATGATCAAGTTATCATGCGGGCCACAATGTGCAGGTTGGCTCACGGGACAGTCCTGGTGCTTACTTCTTGTGGGTCCACTCCATGTCCGGATGTTCAATTGACCATCGAGAGGTCAAGTTGGCTTTGTCGAAGATCATACGGGGACCCACAAATGGACTTGGCCTGCGGATGAAGAAGGAGAACTTGTGAGTAAGTTGTCCCGCGGATGAAGAAGGAGAACTTGTCCTACGGGCCACATTGAGGTAGTTGGCCCGCATGTGAAGAAGGAAGCTTGCCCTGCGGGCCACGGAGAAGGAGTTAGCCCGCAAGAAGCCTGTTGCTTGCATATGGTCTCTCGTGGGTCCACTTCATGTCCGGATGTTCAAGTGATCCATCGATGGACCAAATGGGACTTGCTAAAGGTCCGTCAGGACCCATGGTGAGACTTGGCTAGCAAAATGCTTAGTGAGGTCTGTCGGGACCCACTGTGAGACTTAGCAAGCACATTGCTTGGTGAAGTCTGTCAGGACCCACTGTGAGACTTAGCTAGCACATTGCTTGGTGAAGTTTTGACCAGGACCCACCAACCAAATGTTCATGGAATAGGCTTGATGGTTCGCCGTGAGAGTTTATAGAAGGTTTGGCCCACGGAACAAGCCAAGGGACTTGTCCCGCTAGCCAAATGCCTTGCATGGCCCGTGTGATAGTCCATGCTCGTGGTCCACGGGCCATGTAGATCGTGTAGCCTGCGGGACATTCGTGTGAGCTTGTCCACGGGCCATGTGCACTACTTGGCCCACGGGACAAGCCTAAGAGCTTTATCCGCGGGCCTAGTTTGATCCATGTCTTGTTATATGCATTGTTGATCGTGGGACCCTCGGTGATCCATGCTTGATTGTATCGTTACCAATCCATAGTCCATGACTGTAATGCTCGATGGTGTGGACACATGATCAGTTCGTGGGCCGTAGTAGTGTTTTGTGGAAAACACTTAACCGTTTAATACTATCAATCTTCGGGGGTGGAATCCGACCCCCAAACTAGACAAGATTGTTTTGAATGCTTTATTTCCGTAAACATGTTAGTCATAGATTGTTCATGCTAGTCTCTTGTGAGAGATCAATGGAGACTTGTTGCTTGTCATCTTATTCATGGTACCAAGAGTTTGGTTCATGATAAGATACTTGATTGAAATTGACTTGTGTTTAGCTTTGTACACCTTACACCAAGAGATTGGGTAAAGTACTTAGTGGTATATTGGGCTCGGTCTTCATGCTTGACTATCGTTGGATTTGGTATATTGGGACATAGTCAAGTTCAATGATAGTTAAGATAATGACACCAATAGATTGGGTCAAGCTACACATAGTAGTCATTTGCCTAGGATGGTGCCTCATTTGTAAATGACTACCCTATCATAAGGTTTTATCTATTCTTGCATGATCGTTATTACATTTACCCGCAGGCCAATATCATTCTCTTATCGAGTTCGTTTAAGTTTAGCTTCACTTTATTTGTTAGTCTTTTAGTTGCTTGTTTATTTTCTTGTTTGCTACTTGAATTGAACCTTCTTGATTGCTTTAGCATAGCTGAATTTTAATGTGCTTAAAGTGTTGATTCTTCCTCCGAGTAGATTGATACCCTACTTCTATACTACAATCTCTTCGGAGACTTGTAGATAACTGTAGGTCTTTGATTTGTAAGACCTTAAAAAGTCTTAATCAAAGTGGCGCCGTTGCCTACGGGGAACGAAATTAGCCTTTGAGAGTTTACTATTGGCTACGACTATCGCTTTATTTTCTTGTTTTTTTTAAAAAAATTGTTTAATAACTTAGTTTATTTTGTTTGTTTTTGTGTTTCTTGTTGCGAGGTGCAAGGTGCCTCATCTACTTGGAAAGAAGAAAGGTACCAACCATGAGTTCTTATGATGGGATTCAATTGTTTTACCAAGGGAATGAGTTTGGATGGGATAGAGAACAAGATGATGGATATTACTTGGCTAACCAAGGAAGAAATCAATACCATCCTTGGAATAATAATTTACAATCTCAAGACAATCTATTCGATCAACCCTCTCAAGCTTTTATGGAACCTACAATACAAGATATGCTTCGAGACATCGCAGAAAGCATAGCTAAATTTCGAGATGATCAAGTAGAAATTAAAATGGAGACACAAGATCAATTTCTTAAGATCGGAACTACTATGGATCAGCTAGAATCACAATGCTCAAGCTTCTTCATTTTTCAAGGTGATCAGATTGAATCCATTCCCCGAACTCTCATCGACCCTCAAGCCAATGCACAATTGGAAGTGCATGAGAAACTCATGGAGATGGAAGCTATGATCGATCGGTTAGAATGTTGAAATGCTCAAGCTTCTTCATCTTTTCAAAGTGATCGGATTGAAGACATGCTCCAAAATCTCATAGAGGCTCAAGCCAAGACACAATTGGAAGTGAATGAGAGGTTCTTTGAGATGCACACAAGGCATGATAAGGATTTCAAGGAGCTTCAAGCAAGGATTGATCATGTCTCTTCTCCTTTAAAGTGTCTAGATGGTCAAGTTGCTCAATTGGTTTCTTCTTTTCAAAGGACAACATGTAAATTTTAGAGCAACTCCACGGCTCATTGCCATACAATCTTGGATTTTCATGAGGATGAAGGAGTAAAAGGTGGCCTCAAGAACACTCATAGTGAACAATGGGATAACCAAGTATCAAAGAGGAAGACCCAACCAAGGTTGTACAAACACCACCTTTCCTTCAAAAAGAGCCGAAGGCGAGAAGGTCTAAACGGAAGAGGCTTCGAGAAGACCAAGTGGGGCATCATGAACCAAACCCACCCTCCCTAACCTTACGGACCTTGATGCTTATTGATGGAAAACTTGAATGCAGGGTGGTTTGTAAGGGTGGCACCAAGCCATTTGATGAGGCCCATATCCTTTTTCCCCCGGATCGTAAGACAAATTATTTGGGAATAGTCACAGACGAAATGGCTAACGCTTTTAGGATCAAGCAAGGTGATAGAGGACCATACCACACGTTTCCTCTATTCTTTCCACCCACCTAGTATCATTTTGATCCGTCAAGCTAGTGACGTTAAACAAGCATACTTGAGAGATATTCCCATGTTTATCTTTGTATATATTCTTGATTTTGTTTTCCTTGTTTTTTTTAGTTATTTTCAGGTTTTGAGATAAATTCGGTCACGGGATCATTTGCGGGACCAAGTGAGATAGGTTTGGGGGAAATAAGCCGAAAAATCAAGAAGAAAAACTCCATGTACCAAAATATCGAGTGATACTCGATATCCACACTCGATATTTTGGTACACTAGTCGACGGAAATTCCTTGTACCAAAATATCGGGTGATACCCGATATTTACACCCGATATTAGTTGCACGGTCTGATTGAAACAGTGATTTGGAGACCTTCCCAGAGTCTTTTGGAAACAAATGTTTTACACAAGCTAGCCTCATGAGTCAGCTTTACAATGAAAGAAGAACGGAGTCATTTGCCCTAATGGAGAGAAAGCAACACCCAATTTACTGGTCACATGTCCAGATAGCCGAGAGGACAAGCAAGTGCAACTCCAACAAATCAAGTCCACCATCAATTTCTTCACCAAAACAAGGCCACAATGCCCATATAGATCCCAATTCATTCTTCACCATTGTATATACCATTACATATTTTCATTGCATGTTTTCTTATTTTTGGTTCTCTTCTCGGACTTTCATATTCATCGAGACAATGAAGTTTAATTTTGGGGGAGGGAACTAGTAGCTAATAATCGTTTTAGTTTTGTTTGTTTTCTTTGTCATGCATTGCATTGTATATTTGTTAAAATTCATGAAAATTTAAATTTTTTTCTTTTTAGCATCTAGTTGCATCTCATCTTTGTATGTTTCATTTTAGGGTGCATTGCATTAAAGCATAATGGACAATGATGAGATTGTTTAGAAATGCTAGATCCTTGAAATCGCTTGATCAATTGTTTAGTAGTGCTAGTTGTTCGCTAGGGAAATCGCGAAAAACTTGACGTTCACATCTCGATCACATCATCTATCTTGTGATGCGAGTGCGACTTGAAAGCTTTCCCTAGCTTATTTGAAATTTAATTTTGACTAGTTTTCTCATCTATGGCTATTTGATCAACTTGTGGATTACTTCAAAATAATCAAGTCATCTTATCCTTTTTACCCCTCCCTAATGACTTGGTAAGCCGCCTTCATCTTTAAGGTTGGTTATCATCCTCACCCCAAAGAACCTTAACCTCCTTTCAATCCAACATTGCTCTTGTGTGGTAGGCATTTTCATATCTACATAATCATGTTTAAAAGCTTTTGAGATTCGAAGTGGCGAGTACCTTTCTTCCATTAAGCATTAGTCGCATTGACTAATATAGGAGAATGGGAAATTGTGAGTTGCTTATGAGATTGTGAAAGTATGAGAAGGTTTTCAAAAGAANGGGGGGGGGGGGGTGACAGAAAAGAAAAGAGTGTGAAAAAAGTGAGTATTAAGCCAAAAGAGCTATGAGTTTGAGAAATCCTAAGTGTTTACAAAAAACCCATAGAGAGAGCACCAAATAAAAGACTATACCCACCAAAAAGTCTAAAAACTAAAGTGTAAACCCCTTGTAAGCTAAAAAAAGGCGAAAAGCCAAAAGCTAAGTTAAAAATAGAAAAAAAATAGGTTGAAAAGAGTGGAAGAAAAAGGCTAGATCATTACAAATAAGAGCTCTCTAGGTGGTTAGTCGTATTGAGAAGGGAAAAGGAACCAAAAACAATTTGAGAGGTTGAGAGAAATGTGTGTTGTTGAGAGTTAGGAACGGGTAGAATGGAAGAAAATATCGTAACATCAACACATCTTTTCTCGATTGTTTTTAGATTTTGAGTTATGCTTGTCTTAAGATAAGTCACTAAGCATGAACCTCCACTACAAATTGCATTGAATCCTTTCTCCTTACCAAACCAAACTTGTTGATCATTTTTCCATTCTTGAGACCGCGCTTGAATACCTCAATGAATGTTAAAGGGAAAGTCGATATGAATCTCGTTGATGCATTATAGGAGATTGTGCTATATTTGCTTGTGCATGAATGAGTAGAGAGTTCCCTTGTGAAAAGCTAGCGTTACTTTGAATTGGTCTAGAAATTTCAAGGATTTCTTATTGTTTTCTTTGAGTCCCTACCTTCAAACCTTTCCTTCGATCCAATTTTTGGTTGTTTGCTTGCGCACAAGCAAATGTTAAGTTTGGGGGAGTTGATGTATAGTGTTTTATGCATGTTTTCACTTCTTGTTTTCATGTCTTTTAGTCTCCTTTTTGCATTTGTGTTGGTTTATTGTACATTTATCCACATTTTGTATTTTAGCTTGCATTTAGGAGTTTTCTCTTGCATTCTTGCATTTTGCATCAAAATCATATGCATTAGGTACCAAATTGAGGAAAAATCATTGGAGCTTCTCAAGATGCTTAGAAGTGTTCTATGAAGGCTCTAAATGAGTTTGGTGAAGTTTGTAAGAGTTTGGTACAGTTTTGGCAACTTGAGCAAATTTGAGCTAGAAGGCTCCATCCGAAGGGTCTCAGGTTGAAGCATAAATGGTGGTCTTAAACTTGTTCAATGGAGCTGAAATTTTGTAGAGATTTATAGGAATGAGTTGGCTTGCTCTGGAATTCGGAATAACCTTATTTTAAGATCATATGGAGAAGTTATGGATTTTACTAAAGACTGGTATTATGAACTCCAAGGTGAAACAAGAGAAGAATTGAAGCCCCTGAACCCAAATATCGAGTACCACTCGATATTTATGCTCGATATTTCGGTAAATTTATCCCTTCCCAAGTTTTTTTGACCTTATCCTAATTCCCTTTGACCAAACTCTTATCTTATCCTTTAAATACTTTTAGGCTATCATTTTTGAAGGATAAGCTTCATTTTTTTTCTTATTTCTTTGAGAGAAAACACCAAGAACTCTCTCTGCATGTAAAATTTGAGATCTTGAGATTTATGCTTAAAGATTTGATATTTGTGTTTACCAAAACATGTATCTTATATTTATTATCTTTGATTATGATATATTTAATCATTTTCTATGGATTTCATTGTCATGAATGAGTAGTCATTATTGGTTTAAGGGTTTTGGTAGATTTTTGAATGAATAGGTTACATCTTGTGAGCAAAGGGTTAGTCTACAAGGATTTCTAAACACTAATGGTCATTAATGTTATTCTCTCATGAGAGATCATGGAGAAATAGATATAGGCTTCATCACACACAAGATGTTTGATGTAATGCTTGAATGAATTAGAGATTTAGCTTTCCTTGGTTTACCTTAGCTTCTTGTTTCTTTAAAGCTATCTCTTTTTTATAGATCAATAGGGTATAGATTCTAGGCTTCATCTCATCTTGTTTGTTGGAATGCTTAAACCAAGACTTGTCTTGTGTTAGCCGTTAAAGCTATCTCTTTTTGAGAAATTAATAGAATATAGATCAATAGCTTCCATACATACAAGATGTTTGATGATTTTCTTGACTAGACAAGATTGCTTTGAATACTTTATTTCCTTAAACATGTTAGTCATAGATTGTTCATGCTAGTCTCTTGTGAGAGATCAATGGAGACTTGTTGCTTGTTATCTTATTCATGGTACTAAGGGTTTGGTTCATGATAAGATACTTGACTGAAATTGACTTATGTTTAGCTTTGTACACCTTACACCAAGAGATTGGGTAATGTACTTAGTGGTATACTAGGCTTGTTCTTCATGCTTGACTATCGTTGGATTTGGTATGTTGGGAAATAGTCAAGTTCAATGATAGTTAAGATAATGACACCAAAAGATTGGGTCAAGCTACACATAGTAGACCTTTGCCTAGGATGGTGCCTCATTTGTAAATGACTACCCTATCATAAGGTTTTATCTATTCTTGCATGATCGTTATTTACCATTACCCGAATGCTAATATCATTCTCTTATCGAGTTCGTTTAAGTTTAGCTTCACTTTATTTGTTAGTCTTTTAATTGCTTGTTTATTTTCTTGTTTGCTACTTGGATTGAACCTTCTTGATTGTTTTAGCATAACTGAATTTTAATGTGCTCAAAGTGTTGATTCTTCCTCTGAGTGGATTGATACCCTACTTCTATACTACAATCTCTCCGGAGACTTGTAGGTAGCTATAGGTCTTTGATTTGTAAGACCGTAAAAAGTCTTAATCACTGAGAACGTGTAATGTATAACAACACCATTAGTGATGAAAACAACACCATTAGTTAAGAAAAATTAAAAAAGGAGCTGAAAGTACCTTTAAGCAGAGTCATCCACCAAATATATGTTGAACAAAAGTCATTTCCTGTAGTCTCGAGTCTACATTACTCTCACCCATAAGACCCTCCAAACATATAAATTGCATAGAAGTAACCAAAAGCCTTAAGAACTCATAAACATCTTCTTTACTCCCATCAGCAATCTGACAATTAATGTTTCACATGTATAACATATTGGAACCAATATTAACCAATAAATATTTTATCTTCTGTTCATTTTCTGATCTGAGAAGATTTTTAAAGGGTCCCTGACCTTGTTGCATCCACATCTATATAAAACCAGCCATGCAAGAAGAATAATTAAGTTTTGTCAGTCTGATAAGAGAACAGAGAAAATTCCTACAAAACTTTCTGAAAAGATTATTGGATATATTGGGACAATAGGTAAAGAATTTCAACATGTCACTAGCTTGGAAAAGTCTTAGGGACTTGATGATACTAAATCAGTTTATGCACGAGTACAGTCTCAATACGCTAACAATCTTGTTCATATTCAAAAGGTCATAAAGACTTTTTTGCTATATAATGTCGTTCGAACAAAATATAAAATCAGATACGGATTCGAAATTAACAATATATAGCCAAGAAGAAGAGCTCATTACTTTGACATGATATGTGACTCAAATTAGAGATGGCCGATGGTTCTATACACGATCTGGACGGTGCCATCGTTGATCGACTCAGGGCTCTTCTCTTCAATTGAATTCGTTGGCACCCCACAACATCAAGAAATTAGGGTTTCGAATTGGGATTTGGAACACAGAGTTTGGTTTGTTTCTATCAGGGCTTACCTTCGCTTTTGATTCAATACTCGGTGAATGTCTTTCGAGGGAGAACATATGTTCTCTCACAAGGGAAGAGAGGAGATAAAGGCGTGTTTGGTGTATTTGTTTTTTGTTTTGTTGCGTGTGTCTTTGTTTTGTCAGGGTAAGTTTTAGGTTTTTTGGATGAAATAGAGAGAAATTAAAAACTAAAAAAAATCAGTAAAAAAAGTGATACATGTCATCACTATATTATATAACTAATCAGTAATATAGTGATGAAAGTAAAAAAAACACACCTTACAACAAACTGTCTATGTATTGTTGAATTGTTGTCAATCATAGTTTATCACATAAAATGTTTTTCAGTTACCATACAAACGTACACATTTAATCGACATTCAAAATATTTTCACTCCCGAGAATATCACTTCTTTTCTACAAAAAGAGGCTAACAGTGACTCTACAACCTCTTTTTTGTTTGATGTTTGGTCTCCACTAAGACGACTAGTGGACCTTACGGGACCCCGTGGCTTCATCGACATGGGACTTCCGGCTACTGCAACCCTACAACAGGGACTAGCACACCGACGCAGAAGACACCGATCACCTCTATTTATTCAGATTGAGGATGCTATAACTATGGTGAGAGACAAACATAGTTTTCTCCCCGGCAAGCCTTTATGGAAACAAAAGCAGGACTCTTTCCGCCCCACCTTCAAAGATTCCACCACTTATGACTTGCATCGTCCAATTGCACCAATGGTGCCTTCGCACAAATTGGTTTCGTCTCCACATCAAACACCTCGGTACGCGTTTACTCTGATTAGCGATCTAGGATAGGTTTGCTACATGTGATCGGATTCTTAGATTGGGATGCTCCAATCTCTTCTGCATGTGTACTTTGCCATCACCCGGTTGAGACACAAAATCATCTTTTTTTTTAATGCCCCTACTCGGAGACAGTTTGGATAGCTCTCGCCCAAGGGTTGTTCCCTCAACAGTTCTCCACTCACTGTGATACCTTAGTGGAGGTATTGTCGGATGTTCCTCTCGATCCTCTGCAATGCTTCCTTCACACATACGTCTTCCAATCAGCGGTTTCACATCTCTGGCGGGAACGCAATCAATGACGCCATGGCGGGATAGCTACCCAGGCAACAGATCTCATACGCATGGTGGACAATATGCAATCGCCTCAGCTCTATCCGAATAAAAGGTGATGCACGTTATGAAGATGGGATGCAAATATGGTTTCGGTCTCGACAGCCTAATAGATCCTCACGGATTTAGCTAGTTATCTCGATGTTTTCTTTACCTAAAATGCAGTTGTAAAACAGTTTTTTTTTTAATATAATTTAACATTCTTCCAAAAAAAACACTCGCACAAGAGTCCTAGCGTTTATTGGATTTTACCAAGTTTATGATTATTGAATTGTAGTATTTAAGCCGAGTCTGATTGGTGACCAAATTACCGAGTTCACCGGTTTACACATCGGTCCATATAAATATGAGAATATTGCTTACGTTTAAATCATCATATTGTCTTCTTTTAAAAATTTGTTTACTTATGCTCGCATATAGAGTGGACCAATAAACCTAGTTTATTCTTATATATACTCCATGCTTTATTAGAAAATTTATGCAAATCTTATTATTTGTCTAAATTAATCAAAGAATTAAAAAGATTTATGACTGATCATTTTTAAGAGAAATTCAGAAATACCACTTTCACTGTACCATTTTTAATATAACATTATTTGTTTTTCATCTTTCCTTTTTAACCATCTGGAAATTTAATCTTTTTAAAAACAAATGATTTGAATGAATTGTTTTACGAACAACTATGGATCTTCGTCAACCCCAAGTTTCCCTTAATGTGCCTGCATCACTCTGGATCTTCGTCAAGCCCAAGCATCCCTTAATCTGCATGCATCACTCTAGATATTTTATGGGGTTCGAACCTCATACTTGGTGTAGAAGCCTTTAAAACCTTAACCAATAGGTCTTTTGTTTTCTCAAGAGTAATGCATTAGCCACCGGGGCAAAATAAAACAAACTATGACAATCGTCTAAGGGGCTAAAACAAACTGCACAAAAATATTTATTTTACAAACTACCATTAACCAATAGGCTAAGGGGCTTCCACTTGTTTTTCATCTTTAAAATACAGCTTTTATTTTTACACAAAATATTTTATATAGTTAAGAAAATAGAGGATGTTAACAAACATTTATAATTCAGCTTATAAATAAACGTCCATCGAAATGGTATTTTCGAAAGATATTTCCCTTAATGATATTTTTCAAAACTTTTAATTGTAAGCGATTAAATTTTTTGTTGGGGCTTTCATACATAACTTGGAAAATATGGGTCATTGAATTTTTTTTTTTTTATGAATATGTAAATAGACATCACAAAATCAATATTGTTTTAAAAGATCGTATATAAAGATAACATTTTGGATTCAGTTAATTCTAAAAAAAACATCCCTTATTCATTATTTGAGAATACAAAATGAGTAAAATACTAGGTTTCATGCTCTTAGCAAAAGATTGTGTATTCAAATGTTGACATGGAATGTAACATGTAGAATCTTCTGAGAATAGGAAATTAGTCACTTTATTAAACTCTGAAATTAGGGTTCGTCAACTAAAAGTTCTTAAGAGAGATGATGCTTCTGAGAACTCACTACAATTTGAGAATCCAAATTTCTTATACAAATCGAGCTATCCCACCTATTCCAATCACACATGATGAGTACACAAAAATGAGTGCTTCTATGTCTATTTTGTGATCATGTCCAGCATTTTTTTCTCACATCTTTTATCTAAATAATTCATCTTCTATGACGAGGCAACTGCCTCTCTGTCATGTATTAGCATCAGTGATGATTTTCCGGTAGATTACAAGCAGTGTCGACTGGTTCCAGAATTAGAGAGTCGGAGAAAAGCTGGCGTTTTGCTCTATTCGGCATCGTTTCATCGTTTGCAAATCTCAAGAGTTGTGTGACAAAAAAAAATCGGACAAAGAAATTATGTTACTCTTGAATAAAAAAATTTGTAGAATATCTCTCTCGACCATTACTTTAAGCGTCTAATTTGAGGTTAGAATTTCTCATATGTAATTATCTAATTTTCTTGGCGTGGACATGTACATGATTTCCGCCATTTTTAGTCTTCGATGCAAAATGATTGATTGTTAGAAGAACATGATATCTTAGTTTTTAGATTGTTCTTCGATTTCTCATAGAAATCTATGGTTGTGTGTTTAGGTGTTTACATGTTAAATAGAGGTTTGATATTTTATTGTTCAAGTTTTGTTGTTCATTTTGATTGTTTAGAAAAATAATAGCAGGTGGATTGTGGGAAAGATGGACAAGCTGATAGAATCTGGGAGAAAAACTATGTTCTATGTGAGAGTTCTTTTAGGGTACGGAAAACGAGAATCCGAAATTATAGGTCGCAACTCGAAAAACGTATCTTACATAAGAGCCGAATCTGAAAATTTTGGGGTCCAATTAAAAAAAAATTAAAGTTTTGGTTTTTTATAATATGTAAAAATAATATATAAAACAACTATATTGTATAAAAAGTAACAGTATATTTTGGACTAATATCAATATTTTTATATTTTTAATGTATATTTTCAGTGTCCTGAAAGATTACTAATAAATTCTTTTTCAGAGGTTATTAATATTTATAATTCTAACAGATGATATATATATATATATATATATTTTTTTTTATTTTATTTTCCTTGCTACTTCTCTATATAACACAATATTTTGTTAATTTTCTATATGTACTTAAGTGTTTAAAAAAAAAAATTAAGGGGCTCTTATAATTTTGATCTCATTCAAATGAATCACAATCATGTGCTCAGATCTGGTCTGTTGTCATGTCTTCTTCCTTTTTATTCCCAACATGCTTCAGTTTATTATCGTAGAATGAATTGGTAAAATAAGATTGCTGAACCTCTAATTTTTGCTATAGAATTTTAGGTTATCGCATAATTCTGATCTACTTCGCTGTGAGGTTGAGAAATTGAAGAAGAAGTCTATATCCATTGTTCATGTTTGTGTGTAGGTGTAACTCTAAAGGATGCATGATGTGTATACTTTTCGTATATGATTGTTGAACTGTATCGAATGACTGATATTATAGATGTAAAGGAAGGTTTAGAGAGAGTTCTCCGTCAGCCTCTCTCCGGCGGTCGGGTGAGCCTCCACACCTCTTCTTGACGAAGTCATGGCCACAGTGTTACTCCTCCCACACTCAACACGACCACCGCTTCCCACATACATGTCGTCCCTGAGTTGGCTTTCCCTCCACTGCCGGAAACAGAGCTACACACCTCCGACCATGGTTTCAGGCCATTACTCGTTG
>OVAP01000122.1:0-38919 GCA_900406295.1 Aurinia saxatilis | reverse complement strand
CCCCTTTCCCCCCCCCCCCCCGATGATTCCCGTCCCTCACAACAAATCTCCCACTCACTAACAACCACCCAAGATCTTCTGATAAGGCTGATATTTTACTGCTTTTCGATATAGATTTTTGGTGCTTTTCAGGAAGAAACTATTTGATTTGGAACATAAACCACTGAATTTCACATTTCTCTATTTGCAAAGTGTTTTTGTGGAAATAATGCATTTTAGGTCATAAATGGGCATTTTCTATCGAGTCAAACAAATCAACATTAAAAGTCCATGCCCAGATGAAGGAGATGTTTGTTTTTGATTGAAGTGAGGAGTTCAGACAATCAAGCCACGTGAGTTAGCTGTCACAACGGTCATTGAAGATGTATCCAGAATCCCGTATAAGATGAAGGCCCAATCGATCGGAGGAGAGGCCCACCGATCGATCAAAGCCCAATAATCCAGGAAGCTTCGAAAACAAATTCAGATAAGGACCGTTGCATTTGGGGATATATCAGAATATGTTGGAGATAATCACAGAAGATACTGAATATTCAAAAGACGCGTTCAGATAATGGTAGATCGATTATAATATTGTTGATCGATCGACCAGAGTAAGATAAACACAAATATTTGGATTCCTATCCAAATCTTCTTCCTGATTTAGCTTGGACAACTAAGTTCACCGGCATCCAGGCTAAAATTTTATAGTTTTCTTTCATTGTTTCTTTTCTTATTGTCTACTTTGGTCATTGCTTTCAAGGATGAAGTTTTCAAGTGAAGTACTCAACACCAAACCGATTACCGACTTACAGGTGTCTCTGGATTTAGGTGGAGAAAATTGCAAAATCCAAAATTATCTCTTCGGAAGAAATCACTCTCACCAGATCCCTCTCTATGGGAAAGCATCGAAGCCATCAACACTGGGACTTCTATACATGGATTTCATAGCACAACAGGAGACATTCGTTCACTCATGAACTCATTTACCGAATTTGTCTATGTTTGTAAGGAATTTTTTTTTATCGCATATGTACTTGCGCAACAAGCTCTTAGCTTGCCCAATGTATTCATATCCTCATGATAATATCATTGGAATCAGTTTGCCGACCAAAAAAAAAAAAATTGTTGAACCGTATCTGTGAACAATTGTAATTTAGGGGGGATTATTGGCACATGAATTTAAGGATTTGTTTGTAGAATTCTTAAAGTCTAAGGTTATTGGTTTATGTATTTTAACAATTTTTATGAAATCCATCATTATCGGTTTAATGATTTTAAGATGGGGAAATTGCAACATTTGTACCCTTAATGAATTTGAAAAACAATTCTAGACCTCATATCACACATTAAGCAAAAGTGACATTTTGTTGTGAATTATCAGTTTTGCCCTCAATAAACAAACAAAAAACATGTTATCTAATTGACCTTTTTAGCCCCGCAACGACAGTAGGCTTCATATGTAGTCTACTATGCATGACACAGACTTCATATGCAGTCTACTACGTAATTATATTTTAATTTTTAATTATAAATTTTTTAAAAATTAATATAAAACATTAAAAATATACATCACACAAATAGGCTATTTTCATCTATGTAAAACAAATTGCACAAAAATGAATCAATTTAAACTTACAAAGTAATTTAGGTTCTAAACTAATTTTGTAAAAAATAATTTGCAAATGTAGACTGCAAACGAAGTCTGCAGTTCAAAATAATTCAATAGGCGGGAACTGAAATTTATTTGGTGGAAAAATTTCCGCCTATGAAGTCTAAACATTTATGTAGACTTCGTTTGCAGTCTGCTACATAGTAATATTTAAAAAAAATTAATTATGAAATTTACAAAATTAATCTGATATTTATAAAAAATATACCTAACAAAAATAGGAGATTCTCATCTATGTAAAAAAAAAAATAGTGCACAAAAACCAGTATTAGTAATTAAAACCATATACATGAAATCTGAAATTCAAAATGGGTGCAATATAACCAAAAAAATTAAACCAAACAAAAACCAAACCGAATAATATCATCAAACCAAACTTTAACCAACATATAAATATAAATTTGCAAACCACTTTTAACAAAAACCTAATTTTGTGCCTCCTCTAAAGTTCTCTCAAATCCTCTCTTGCCGTCTTCCTCTTACACTGTTTTTCGACCAAATCAGCGAACCGTGGATTACCCAAGCTCCAAGCTCGCCACTAGAGTCCTTCCGAGATCGTTGCATCGAGCGGGTGTTGTATAGAAGTGTAGGTAATCCTTTTTTTACCCTCATTTCATGTTTTTCTGTAGGATGCATTTTGCGCTCTAATCGTCCTAGTGATTATTTTACAGGCAAAGACACCCAAAAAGCTAGAGGAGTGGTTATGAATCGTCCCTCTTCGTAGGTGCTATCATTTTGAATCAATCTCAATTTTCTGGATGTTATCTGATTTTGTTTCTTCGTTATTTTGTCACTGATTTTTCTTTTTTCTTGTTTGGCGGATCTCCAGATCTAGATTATCACGAATCCAAGCTTCTTTCATGGCCAAATGTTTTTAGATACCCAGAGGAGATAATATTCTTAGAGGAACAAGTATATCTATACTCTCCTTTCACTCCTTTTTTCCGCGATATGGGTTATTTTTTGTAAAACTTGGAGAATTTTTTTAAGGATGCAAATTTATTTACTTTAAAACAGATGTTGACAAGAGAGGAGCCATGAATGTTAAACCCACAGCCAACAACACGGTTCCAACAAAAGGTAACGTCTTATTATAGTTAAGTGAAAGAAATNACACTAAAACTTTGGTATCTTTTTCAGTAGCTCGAAAGCTTCCGTGTGTGTCCTGTTAATGTTCATGGCAGTTTTGGCATTCTTCCGCACACTTTCATACCGTGGTAAGTCTATTGCCTTCTCCAGTGTTGGTTTTTAGAATTGATGGTGTTGTGTATTAAAATGATGCTACTTTGTAGTCTTTATGGTTTTCTATGGTGTATCTTTGCTGTTAGATAATGAGAATACTTTGTATGTTACATCAGTGCCTTACCATTTCCTGTTATAATAATTGTTGTAGAAACCAGCCTCTTCGAGATCCTTCTGAAGTAAGGACCAGAGGACAAAACTGCCAAGACTGCTACTTGCTTTTGTTTGACCACTATCAAGAACGAGTACAACCTTGAGTCCAGCAAGATCCTTAAGGCCATCAAGGTAAAAGGATTTTTATGATAGTAACATGATGAATTGAATTGAAGATTCTTATAATCTCTTCTATTGTGTTTGTGGTTGTGGTGTATAGGCCATCTTCAACGAATACAGGAAGAAACGCGGAGTAGGTATCATGGGATCCAAGTCATAGGCTAAGGAGAGAGTTCTAGCTAAGGAAGCTGCCCAGAGAATGACATAAGAGTCTCTTTTTTTTGCTTTTGATAAACAAATCATTTGCTCGGATTCATAACATTTGTAGAGCAATAATCCTACATTTTTTGCGTCTTGTTTTCCTCTGTTTATGAAATCGTGTTACTATAATATTCTCTCTAAACTTGCGTCGAGGTGTGTGTATATATTCATTTGTGTGAATGTAAATGTATATGCATGTAGTCATGTGTGTATGTGTTTGAATGTAAATGCGAATAACGTATATGCGAGAGCTCTTATGGATTTAGATAAATAAAGAGATTTTATGCTATCCATCTTATGAGGTTGTTGTGGCCCCTTTAGTTTTACACAACTAAACAAACTTGTCTTGAAAATTTACACAAACTAAACAAACGAAGATTTTATACTATCCAACCTTATGAGGTTGTTGTGGCCTTTCTTTTGGTAGCAGGATAGAACAACATTAGAGAACTAATTGACCCATTCCCCGAAAACAACCGGTAAGTGAACCATTTTCTGCAATTAAAACAACAAAAATACAATATTAGAGAACTAAATGTAAGCTAATTAACCTAAAAGAGAAGAAAAATTTCTAAAAATAAAATATTGCGAATGAACATGTAAAAACCATACACAAAATATTTTTGGAATGTAAAGAAAGTTTTAAAACTATATATATAACTTATCATAAATATGATATAAATGCGTTTTGAAGGTACAGACTACATCTGTACTATACAGACGGCAGGCAGATTACATATGCAGTCTAAGATGTATTTAATTAACTGAAAATCAAAACAATTCGATTAAAGCCAGAATATATGGAATTAACATATGAAACTCATACACAATGAGGTTTAATATCTACAGAACGTTAAAAAATATAAGTTATAAAAATCTAATTATACATATGCTCAAAATTCCGTTTTAACGATTCAGACTTCAAACGTAGTCTACGGACGTAGATTACACATGAAGTCTGCTGTATTAGCTAGTTTACTCAAAACACAAGAAAATTGATTAAAATTCTAATACAACCAATTAACATGTCAAATTCCTACACAACCTGGCTCTATATCTAAAGAAGGTAAATAAAATATAAAATTATAAAAATCATATTACATAATACGATATAAATTCGTTTTAAGTGTCAGACGTTATATGCAGTCTGCAAGGAGTAGACTACACCTGCAGTCTACGATGTAGACTACATTTGCAGTCTGTAAGGGTGGGTTACTTTTGCAATTTCAGATGATTCTATAGACTACAGGTGAAGTCTATCGGGTTCTTATAGACTTCAAAAGAAGTCTTTTAAAACAAGGGGGTTACTTTTGCAATTGGAGATAAATTTATAGACTACAAATGAAGTCTATGGGATCCGGTAGACTTCACCCGCAGTCTAATGGAAATTGTGAACTCTACAAGAACCTGGTAGACTTCAAAAGGGTTAGATTTGCAATTGACAAAGTTTGATTTTTCCTGGTAGACTTCATGCGCAGTCTGCAGCCTCGCAGGCTGCATATGAAGTCTTTAGAGGTTAGTTTTGCAATTGTAAATTTTTTGAATTATTTCGGCTACAGACTCCAAATGAAGTCTAAAATGTTTTAATATCATTTTACTTCTCGGTCAAATTTTTTTGAAATTTCAACTCCAAAACTGACCCAAATGTATCGGTCAATTGTAAAACTGACATTTGATTACGGAGGGAGCAGACTTCATCTGCAGTCTGCGGATTTTGTTGACTGGGTCAATTGCAAAAATGACCCCTTTTGTTGTAGACTACGTTTGAAGTCTGCGTGAGTTTTTTGTCTTCAAAAGACACGTTGTAAACTTCACATGTAGTCTACTGACATAAATTGGCAATTGCAATCATGTACCCCACGTGTATCCACAGACTGCAAACGAAGTCTGCAATCGCGAAAATGAACAAAAATCAAAAGAACACTCACCAAATCGTGTGTAATGCTCCAATGGCTTCAGATTTATATTAGGCCGACCTTTTTTAAGTATCCGACGAGGATGGTGGTCTAACTCGCCGGAAATTTGAAGTTTTTGTGGTTTGAAACTTCAATAATCAAATTTAGATAGTTTTAGAATGAGATTGATGTTAACATTGTGAATGAATGGTTGTTTTATAGTGTAGATTCACATAAATGCTTCAATTTTGGGTGGGTAAGATCATAAAAGTTTGGATTGAGTTTGGTAATGGTGGTTGAAAAATTGAAGAGAATGTCATTGTTGTAAATAAGTGAAGGTGATGAGGGTAAAAGGGGTTTTTTTATTTCCGAAAATAAATAAATAAAAAATGGCATTTTGGTGACTATTTGGTGGTTGTAGGGATAGATATGAGATAAAGTGGTGAAATTGAGGCGTGAAAAATGAAGGGGTTAATTTTGCAATTGAAATGAATTGAGAGAATATTTTCATAAGCACCTCTTTTAAGATTCCATTCAAAATCTTTTGTTATCGGTAAAGTTTTAATTTTAATGATTCTATAATTCCCATAAAATATATTGTTATTAGGATATGAATTCATAACAATTTTACTTTTTAAACACAACTTTTGAAATCTTAACAATATATATGAGATTTTAGAAATTCTTGAAAATACAACTGTTTGATAGATTTATCAAATACACAAAACTCTCTACAAACTTTTAAAAAATTCTCTATAAATTTAACAAATCTCAAAATTTTATAAATCAAACAACTTTTCAAGAACAATCACTGTGATAAGATCTTCTTAACATTAACATTAGTATTTCCTAATCATATATGGACCTTGGCTTATATATTCAAATACTTGTGACTCCTACCTTCCAACAAGGGTTGGTCACAATACAAGACCTGTAATATCAAAATTCAGTATCTACAAACTAATTTTTATGGTCGCACCATCCAATTCTATCACGATATTACTGATTTAATTATTGACAAATTTCTAAAAATATCATCATTTGGAGTGATAGTTCAAAAAATACCACTATAAGTTTTGTTTTCCAAAAATACCACTAAAAATTTATGTTTTCCAAAAATACTACAAATACTAAAAATAATTTTCAAAGATTTAGAATTTATTTATTTTTATTTGGGTTAATTATTTTATATTTAGGGTTTAGTTTTGAAGAGTTAGGGTTTAGTTTTGAGGGTTTGGGGTTTAGTTTTGAATGTTTAAAAATTAATTCAAATTTAATGGTATTTTTTTAACATTAAAACCTTTTACTGGTATTTTCGGAAAACAAAAATTTTAGTGGTATTTTAAGAACTACCACTTGAAATGATGGTATTTTAGAGATTCTCCCATAATTATTTTTTATACATATCAATCATCTTTATTTATTTATTTTTCCAAATTATATGTGAGATGTGATTTTTACACTCATACTTGAATTTCATATTTGTTGATTCTGATTAATTTAAGAGAAATTCCTCAAAATACCATCAGTTGGAGTGATAGTTCCAAAAATAGCACTATAAGTTTTGTTTTCCAAAAATATCACTAAAAGTTTATGTTTTCCAAAAATACCATAAATACTAAAAAATAATTTTCAAAGGTTTAGAATTTTTGTTTGGGTTAATTATTTTATATTTAGGATTTAGTTTGAAGGGTTAGAGTTTAGTTTTGAAGGTTTAGGGTTTAGTTTTGAATGTTTAAAAATTAATTCAAATTTAATGGTATTTTTGGAACATTAAAATCGTTTACTGGTATTTTTGGAAAACAAAACTTTTAGTGGTATTTTTGGAATTAACACTTGAAATGATGGTATTTTTGAGATTCTCCCTTGATCTAAACCACTAATATGATTTTCCATTATTATAACGCTTTGTTGAATACTTTTAAAAAATATGGTTTGCAGTTTAGATGATACCACAGTGAAGACAGTTTGCTTCCCATAAATATTTTTGTTTTATAAAATATTCAATACAATGAAGTTATATTCTAATTTATGATGTATTTAAATCGAATTATATACACCTGTTTCTCATAAAATACGGTCGTAGCAACAACACTTAATTACATGACATTACATAATTCAGATATTAAAAGTAACAAATTACTAGTCATATTTAGTTGGTGTGTAAAAAACAAATAGAAAAAAGTCGACACATCCCAGATTGGGGACACTGAAGCTTATGTAAAATGACATTTTTCTTATTCTATAAAAGACAGCAGAAACATTAGAGACGTCAAAGTCATGTTCAGACTTACCAATTTAATGTCTCTAACGTTTTATACCTTCTTCTTTTTTGACGTCAACAAAATTTTATTAAACATGAGAAGACCCTATTATCCGGCTGTACACCGATATGGTCTTAGGGTCTAAGCCGAAAGACAAACATATACAAGTAATTGAATCCAAACTTACGGAACAATACATGAAATTAAGTTGCAAACAAAGAACTCAGTACAATTTAATTTGAAACTAGTAATATCTAGGCTTCAGAGATAGCGAATCCACCATCCTGTGTCTATCGAAGGTATTAGAGGATAATCAGCACAAACTAGCAAGCATAAATGACAGATTCGGGAGAAGCAAGCCGCATCGCCAATCAACAACTCTTCAGTCCGAGCAAACCTTCAAATCCTCTTTTCACTGCTCTACCGAAAAGGGTGGAGCCACTGAAGATGGAAGCCAAACCGAACCTTATTGAGAAAAAGAAATTGCAGACTACGAAGGAGAAAAAGGCCGGACACAACTCCTAAAGCAAGTTTGATGGTCGCCAGAATCACTAACCTCAAATCTCAAACGCACTGAATCAATTGATGAAACAAAACCCACATGCAATCCGAAGGTAAGATCCAAGCCTAAACAGAGACAAATCGAATTGAAAGAGCAATCAAGATCTAAAGGATTCCGGATTTTGAAAGGACCCGTCGCAACCAAGGAAAAGGAGAATGACAAAGGGTAAGAGAGGATCGATCTAACTCAAGATCCATCAAAGAGAGATCCCCAATTAGACAAATCACCACCCAATCATCGAACTCAAAGATCTTGATCTACCCATTTATTCGATTCATCTAGCCGAAACAAAGAAAGAACGAAAAGTAAATAAAAGCGAAGGACCGGAAACCAAGTGGTAAAGCCGCTAGCCACCATCCTTCACGAAGGGATGGAGAGTCTTTTCTAGATCTACTTTAGAAAGATGGGAAAGCAAAACAAAGTCTCTAACGTTTTATATCTATTCTCTTTACGAAATAGTTTCACAAAATTCCATATATTTTTTCAAAAGATTTAGCTGATTTTTTGTGATCGAGTTTATGAATATTCTACACCTTATATCATTATTTTGGTAAATAATTTTAGAATTCAGTAATTCCTAATGATTCAATTTATATACCGAATAAAACATTGCGAAAATCATAATTGCAAAATTCATTACTTCCTAATGATTCTTTTTTATTTCCACTGACTGATACTGTACATAACATTTCAGTACTTCCTAATGATTCAATTTATATGTGTTTTTATCATATACTTTGTTACTTTGGATTTGTTTATTTATCTTTTGGTATAATAACGCATTCTAGTCATGCATCTAGAATATCTCTGAGTCATGACGTGCCGTCGCAGCTACTGGTTGGCTAATCCCAAAGTCAAAGCAATTATTTAAAGATCCATCATTGTAATCAACGACAAATTTATTTTATAGATAATTTAAACTAACACTAATCAGTATACAGAACAGTCAATATAATTACATAAGGCAACAAAACAAAACAAAAACATCGAGATATCAATACCTTTAGTAAATCAAATACATTTGTCAAAATAATAAGAAATCAGAAGAAAAATAAAATGTACTGTAATACACCACTTGTAAAAACGTATATTTTGAAGTAAAAAAACAAGCTAATCTTTAGTTCCCTTGATACCTGAATTATATTAGAACAAAAAAAGCTACGCAAAGGTATAATCTTCGTCTTAAATGTTACCAGGCAAAAACAAAAATCACCATCAATGGTGCAATGGATTAGGTCCTGAAGGAACACGGCGTTTCTCCACTCCGTAACGAGGATCGATCTCATCGCCGCCGGAGGGACGGTGATGATCATGGCGGTTGTTCTCTCGCCGTTGGAAAGGCGTGAAGTCGAACCGGTGGGAGAGAGTTTTTCTGCTAAATAATCTAAAGGTGTAGAGATGGTGGTGGTGGTGCTTGGACATGGACCGTTCCTCCGCGTTTAGAGAGTAGAGACGGTGGAGGTTGAAGGAGTACAAGTGATGCAGGAGGAGGAAGAAGAGAGAAAACCAGAGAACTATGAAGAGAATCTGAGAAAACTTCAATGCCATGGAAGATGAGAGAGGAAGTAGAAAGATGATGATGATGAAGGAAATTTAAGCATAAGAAAAGGCCAAAAATGAAATAAATATGTGGAAAAAATGTAAAGGAAAAGAGTTTGGAAGACAATATGGTAGTAGCCAATCTATATTTATATTTATATATCATATAGTTGACAAAATGTAAAGCTTAAGAGATGTGAGGGAGTGGGATATTGTCTTTTCAACGCAGGATACTTTTATCATGTATGCTCTATTTTCATAAAAGTATTTGCCATTTTTTCTTTTACTGACTACTGCATGTATTTGAAGTTTTATTATATGATACCATCAAGATATTTATTATGATCCAATTACAAGTAAGGACCTGTCGATCGTATTCAGTTAATTACATGCGATTATGATGAAACGATGTACGGTGACTCCAAGGTGCAACTCTTTCTGTACTCTACACAGATCCATTATAAACATTTCTATCTACAACCCGGCTAAAAGATCGCGATATGGATGATTTTTTAGACAACACCCTAAAATTTTCAATAACTTTTTCATTTTTAAACGCTGGGATCACTTGGAATCAGACCTCCTAAGTGTTATTATAAAAAGCTTTGAATTCTTAACGTCTGGACAAAGGGATTTTGATGATTTAAACTCCAACTCTTGACAAGAAAAAGATAAAGTATTTGTATACTCGGTTCACAAATATAAAAATTATAAGCAAAACCAACAAAAATATGAAATCAAGCAACATCAAACCACTTAAAGTCAAAGATCATGAGAACGAATGAACGATTACTACCTTCGCCACCCTAATAATACGTACATAAACAAAATGAATAGTGATACCACTTTTGAAATTCAGAATTATAAAAATAAAAAAAACATAACTGAGGGGGGTATTAAACCGCATAAAGAAAACAAAACTAATGCATCCATCGAGGTTTCTTAGAATTCAAGGGATTACAACTTAGTAATTATTAAAAAAATCTTGGAATAAAATTAAGAAATCTTTGGAATAGTAAAATCTTTGATTACAAAGTTGTGTAATCAATGGTATTATATTTTCAGGAGAGGATTGCAATCATTCATAGTGTAGTTATAGGTCTAATTATAGTCGACGTGTGAACAGAGTAAATAATGAACCATCGATCTCTTGCCTTTACATGTTGTGCTCTGGAAATTTAGATATTGCATTGTGGACTTTTAATGAAATTTAATTCATCACTTTCTTTAATATATATATATACTTCCTCTATTTATTAAAAAAATATCGTTTTAGATTTATTTTTCTGTTTCATAAAGAGTGTCGTTTTCATTTTCTAATACAATTTTTATACTAAATACCTACTTTAACATCAAAACATAGAAGAATATGAAGAGATGACTTATTATTTAGGGGTCTAACAGATATTTTTATATGTTTTATTAATTTGTGTGCAAAGAGTCAAAACGACACTCTTTAAAAAACGAAAGGAGTATATATATATATATTTTTTTTTTGAAAGGCAATCTTTAATATATTTTCCAATTATCAATGGTTGACTTTCGATTAATAGGTTTAATAATATAATTATATAGATGTTTCGGTCTTATATCAGATTAATCAATTATTAGATAGTTTTTTAGGAGTTTAGATTCTCTTAGAAAACTCGATTTTCTCTAAAGCTTCTGTATATCGTTAATTTTATGCTTATATACGAAATCGTGTTTATTGAATAATGTAACCCGAAATGTAGATAATATTGATACTATAATTTTTTGTGATGTCGGAGAAATTTAGGGGTTTAATCATATATACCCATTTTTTTTATTCAATTAATCACATATAACCACATTCCTTCATTCTCTTATAAAATGTCTAAAATACCTCTATTTAAATATTAACTATTTATGGGATTTTAGGGTTTAAGATCTAGGGTTTAGGGTTTAAAAACCATAAACCCTAAAATTCTAAACCCCAAAAAGTCTTTCCACCTCTAATAAATTCTAACCCCATAAAATATAAACCCTAAATCTTAATAATTAAACGCTAATAGTTATTAAAAATTAAACCTTAAGTTTATAAGGGTTTAACCCTAAATCCTAAACTCTAAATCCTAAACCATAAGTAAATCATAAACTCTATAATTTTACTAAACCTTAAATCCTAAAATCTTAAACCCTAGCAAATATATCATTTATAATGAAAATTAGTTTTAGTAAATGAAGGGTTAATGGTATTAATATAAAAAGAATGGGTATATGTGATTAAAAAAAAAAAGTGGTTATATGTGGTTAGTGGATATGTAAAGTTGGGTATATTTGTGATTCACTCAGAAATTTATTGGTTTATTTTATAAGTGTTGTGGAATGACTAAAATGATGTGTAATGATTATTTTTATTGAATACAAAAATAAAATATGTATATAATTACTACATAATAAAGAGAATGATTTCCTTATTTTGATACTTTCTAGTTTCTAATTCTTTTTTTGAAACGGGTATAATTTACCAAACTACAAAAGAGATAGATTTGTTTAATCTCTTCTAATTTAACTAGTTATTTAAACTATACTAAGTTGTTGGAATTAATTTTATATTTGCCTTACATATGTAACATGTTTACCTTTGTTTAGTAGTTAGTATAATCCTCAGCCAAAATTCATTTTACTTATTAACTAGATATAACTTTGTATTCATCTATCATCTCTTCTAATTTCATTACTTATTTCACAACTTTTTTTTTTTTGAAAAATACCACTTGTGAAATATGGTCATTTTCAAAAATATCACTTTCAAAATAGTTTCATAAAACTGGTGGAGCGAGAGTGTTCGACTTGGAGAGGGGCCTAAGTTTTTGAAACTTATGAACAACCACAGACACTTACCAAGGTTTCTGAGGGGACATCTACATATTGTCAGGTGGACGGTTCGTGGACTCATTTGAATAGTACTTCGGGATTGTGTTGGATTTATTGTCACGAAAATCAGGTTATTGGTAGTCAAGATACCCGACGGAGCCTCTCTCCCCTCGACTCGGAGTTTGAGGCTCTTCTTTAAGGTGATGCAAACTCTCCATGAGCTAAATCTACCGTATTCCTGTTTTCAGACATATAGCATGGAGCTGCTGAGTATTATAAGCCCCGCTAGATTGGCCAACTTCTGATATCCTGTTAGATGTATTAGGTGAGCTTAAAGGACAATTTCCCTCCTTCTCTTTGACAAACATTCGACGAGCGACAAACTCGAGGGCGGACTGTCTGGCTCGATCGGCACACACTAGGTCTTTAGAATTCGATTATGTAAACAATTGTCCACCTTTTTGGACACCCATTTACTCTGGGATGACTTGATCTAATTAATGTGTGGTATTTTTTTGGGGTAAATTTTATATCTAGGCATTTTTATCATTAGTTGATTAGAAGTAGGTCTTTCAGTTTTAAGTGGTATATAATGACTGAAATAGCCTTATTTAATTATTATTTTTTTCAGATCTGTATTTTTTTTTAATTAAACCATCGATGATCGAACGTCCTCGGTTCTTCAGATCTAATACATAGACATCGTCGATTTTTCTACTCCAATACATCGCCATCATCGATCGACTATTTCGTGTAAATATCCATTGTCAATTATAGTTTAATTTGTTTTCGTCGGTTAGGAAAAGTTCTAATTTTATTTTTGGGTTATTTTATGTAGAATACATATTCTATGTAGACTGATTAGAATAAATATTCTGCAACTTCATTTTTTTAGAATAAGCCTTCCGTTATGCTGCCTAATATCAACGTTTTATAACAGAATTAGAATTTCTATTCTTCGAATCGAGGTGTTTTGAAGTCATATTCTGCAAACAAAATACGTATTATGCTATGTCGGGTTAGGGGGCTCAAAACTTGTTGTAGAAATTGAGACATTGGTTACTCTAAATGGAATAGAGGTTTTTGTTATAAACTTGAATTAGAATACATATTCTACAACGTAAACTTCACTTAAAAATAGGATATAACGGAGGTTTGCACTTCCTACTGCTTGAACTCGCAATCTTTGTTTGTCATAAGAGTTGTTCTTGCCACTATGAGACAGTGGCATTTTCGTTCATTTAGGAAAAACATTGATATACATTCATTAAAATTTTGGTTTTTCTTTTCAAATATTTCTAGGGTAAAACCATAAATTACGGTTTCTTCTCAACAAAAATTGTAGGGTTGTGTCACAGTTTCTACTTCTTCTCCACAAAAATCACATGGTTCGCTCAGATAATTGAAGATGGATTCGTTGCAAATCTATGTAATATGCGGTTCTTGGAGATCGTCACGCAAGAACAGGTGTAGGTTTATCATTGATGACAAAAAATGTGGGAGGTTGATCACCTTGGAATCCAACTCTACTCGTGAAGATTCGAAAACAATGATGCTTAAAGACTACGACATAGCACCAAATTCGGCAGATGTGGAATTGAGCTATCTACCAACTGGACTGATTGGTAACTCACTGTGTCCTCCGATTGTTGTTAGTAATGATCGACAACTAAGGAATTTGATTAGCTATTTGCGAAAGGAGCCTACTGTTTGCTTGTATGTGACATTCAAAACATAGTCACCATTGATGTCAAAATGTGTGTGAAGACTGAATTGGTGCCAACTTCTTGGAACTCTGCTGGTACAACCTCCTCTAATGCTTTCAGAAGTGTTAGTTTGCAGCTATTGTTGTTTTTTTCAATTTATGGCTTCTCTCGAGGTTGGTAGAGATGCTTTGGAAACATGGCTGAAAAACAAGAGAAACATGAAATTAGTTACGAGTAAAACAAGTTAAGCCAAGAAAATCCTCAATTAAACACAAACAATTAACAATTGAAGTGGAACGAATCAAGTAAAACAAGCCCTAAAAGAGGAGAAAACAAGAATGCATGTAAAATCGATATTAGGAAAACAATGGGGTTTGTGATTAAGGGAAAACGAGAAACAATCTTACTGTCAATAGAGTAAGCTGGTCGCTGCATGCTCGAATTATGCCAGAAAATGAGGAACACACGGCGAAAAATTAATGAAGAGAACAAATCGATCGAAGAGAAGAACAAATTAAGAGTGGACATGAAGAAGAGAAGAATCAATGGCGAGGAAGAGAAGAGAGGAGGCCGACAAAACCAGAAGACTCGGCGAAGAAGAGAAGAGAGGCGTCGGAGAAGAAGAGAAGAGGTGAAGGATTAGGGAAAACGAATATTAGGTTTTCTGCGAAAATTATTTGTGTTGTAATACATCGAAATGTTTTTTACGAATATATAATAATGACTTTACTTAACGAAGGAAAGTGTGACTGTCTCCCAGTGGCAATAAACACCCTTTGCAGAATCCATGAAACCTAGGGGAAAACAATGTTTTAATTTTGGGATTTAGCATCAAAAGACTAGATAGCAACAAGTTTCATCATTGAATGAAAGTGTCACAATCTCACAGTGGCAATAACCACCATATGTTCGACCTGAGTTAGCGAGTTCGAAACCCAGAAATCTCAAAAATTTTATATCCGAATTTTACATTTTGTATTATGTTGTATTATTACCAAAGAGGAAAGCTGAACCCTCTAGATGATTCAGAGGGTTCAATTATTCCATCTAAAAATTTCACAACTAGGTCTTTAAGGGTGTTTTAGTATTAAAAAAAATAAAAGACATATTTCTGATTAAATTTGTAAAAATACCTACTTCTAATCAAGTAGTGAAAAAACCTTCTTTTTTTTTCTTTTTTTTTTCAAAACTACATTCATTTACCAAAATTCTTTTTCTTTACAAATGAAAAATTTGTTATGGCTCAAGGCTTTAGAGCTTAGAAATGTAGTAAAATTATAAGATTTATGAATGGTTTAGGGTTTCTCGGGTATATGTTTAAACCCTTGTATAATTAGAATTTAAAATTTTATAGCTATTAGGTTATAGCTTTTAGGATTTAGAGTTTACGGTTTTTTCAAGAGCCTAAACACTAAATCCTTGTAAACTGTTTACACTTAAAAGTGATACTTTTGAAAATTTATCCGTTTCAATGGTATTTTTTTAAACTGGTATGCCAAAAGTGATATTTTATAATTTCCTTAATTTTTTTAGTACACTAAATTCGCTTTTCCTTCAATATAACATATTTTTAGTTTTAATTTGCCTTTTACAAAAATATTTTAATCTTTTTATATATACAACATATTTACTTTTTCTATTATATATATATATTATATGTATTATTACACATGCAAATTATGAGTTAACATGTGGAACAAGTTTTATATACAGAAATTTTCATTTTGTGCAATCCCAAACTCTAAAAATGAAAATATATATATATATATATATATATATAATACAAAGTTACGAAACTGAATGATGCTTACAATAACGAAAAAAGGAAGTTGAATGATGTTACCATATGATTTTAAGAAAGTTATAAAAGAAAATGTAGATTACCAAGAATCCATGGACCGAAATTCAATATAAAATTTATATATAATAAACTCGTTTTTTTGTCTCTGGTAAAAAAAAGTGTAGATACGTTAATAATATTTTTTAATAATTTATAAGACTTTAAAATTTTATTATTATTATTAAGATGTTAGTTGATTTCATTCAAACTTGGATTGTGAATCTCCCATAGTGAAGATAAAAAGATGATGAGATTGCAAAATTGATTAAAGGTCTTCCAATGAACGAAAGAGGTTGATACCCTTGAGTGGATCGTGGAACTGGTGGGTAATGTGCAATACCAAAACAGCTTTTTAACTGTTCATATCTTCTCTTGCACTATTGCTGAGTGCTCGAAATATGATTGCACTCTTATAAAAAAATGGAACATAAAAACATTTACTATATTGAATGTGTACATTACCACAGTTCTTGCATAAAATAAATACGATATATATTATTTAAATCAAAAGGCACCAAAGTATCTTCATGCGTTGATGCATGAAAAATGGTCAAGAATTTGTCAAATAACCAAACTGGTAATGAAAATAAAAAATATAGCCACTAATAAATGTATAGCCAACATTTGTAAAATACTACGGAATTAACAATTTAACCAAGCAAGTACACAACGTTAAGGAAATAGATCAGATCTAAGAATGGAGGCGATATATGATCTCTTTCCTTAACTCAAAGAATATTCCGTAGTGTGACAGGTTTTTTATAGGTTCATGAGTCCCATGATACAACCATAGGAAACCATATCCCAACACTGGATCATGGTTCTAACGAACATATTAATCTACTATACTCTCGAAATACATAAAGAAGTACCTTCAGAGGTAAGAGATTGCTAGAGAGTTTTGTTTGTTGTGTGAAAGAGAATTTTCAGTCTCTCCCTTAAAGCATAGAGTGCATCTATTTATAGTGAGTAGAAAGTAATCTCAAGAGGTAAAAGTTTTGATCAGTTCAAAAATCCAAAACGTTTTTATCTTTAACACATCATTAGTGCAGACTTTAACACACCACCATTAGTGCTCAAAAGTCCAAAACGTTTTTGTCTTTAACACATCATTAGTGCATACTTTAACACACCACCATTAGTGTGCATTAGTATAAAATGAATGAGCAACGAGCCACGAGCACGCGCGGGTGCATGCGTGCATGCGTGCGTGTGTAGTTCTTCATCCTCTCTTTTCTTACTTCACTAGACTAATACAAATATTAGTCACTATATAAGCTACTTGGAATTTTTCCAAACTTTAGATGTGGGACATTTTCCCACTTAAGCTTATAAGTTTAATGAATCATTTTCATTTACTTATGGGTTAAGACCCATTTCTTATTCACACCCAAATTTTATTAAAGCCCAATTAACACTTTAATAAAATAATCTCCAACAATAAATACACTAGGTCTTCGGTATTACGAAGTGGGTGGCATGGGGAGAATTATTTGGGATTACCAGAGAGCTTCCAAATATAAAATATTTACTGGACAATTTACTGGTCCTCATCGTTACTATCGAAAGGGGACATAGAAGTACTCACTAAATCGGTATTAACAGCAACGCCAACTTTCGTTATGTTCTGTTTTCAGATCCCCAAAGAGGTCACAAAAAAATGACAAGTGCAGTGACCTAATTTTGGTGGAGCTCGGGCGGACGTAACAGGGGGATGCTTTGAAAAGCATGGAAAAAACTATGTAGAAAAAAGGATAGGGGTTGAGGATTTCGAACACTGGATGATTTTAATTCGACATTACTAACAAAGCAATTGTGGAGATTGATTGATGCCTCAGAATCTCTGTTTGCAAGGGTTTTCAAAGAGAGATGTTATTGATATTCCGACCCTGTGAACCCAGGGAATGTCTATTGATATATCATGGATTTTATGGTTTTTAGCCACGATATAAAGTGTTTATCGAGTCTTTTAGGTGTTTTCTAGTCTTTATTAGTATTTACAGTTTAAAAACATATTTGGTGATTTTGGAGCATTCTAGAGTGTTTTGGACCTTTTGGAGGCAAACTAGTGAAATACTGATGCAGAACCAATCTGAAGGGCTTCAAAGATCATATCATATGTAGGTCTTCCCAATGGATTTTTTTATCTCATATTTTGACACAAGATATAAAATTGCGTTAGCTTCAATTTGGTGGTGGTTTCAACTCATTCTGATTCACGGTTGAAGAGATATGACCGTTTTAGTGAAGACATGTCGTTTTAGCGAGTAAACAGAGCAAGGCGAGGATTGGCTAGGGTGTCGAACGACACCCACTAGAGTGTCGAACGACACTCCTTTAAAAACAGCAAATGAAACTTTCCTTTTATTGCACAAACCGTCCCAGAAGTTGTGGAAAATCCACATAAGACACAAAACGTGTTTTGGCTGTATAAATACTTGTTTTTAGGTTTAGTTTTGATATATCTTAAATTCTATCAAGACTTAAGTAAAGAGATTGTTCCAGAGCTTTTAGGGAGAAGAAATCTCATTACTCTGCCAGTTAGAGAAGAATTTCTGAACCCTGTGATTTTATTTTATTGGAATTCTCTTTTCATGCATACTTCTTTAATCATGTTGATTGTTTCAATTCATATTTGTGAGTAGTTTGCTTATTAGGCTTATGGTAATTTTAGGGTTTATGATGGATTGATAGTTTATGATAATTGTTAGAGGAATCATATGTAGGTTTTCATCTAAAATTGTGTTTAATGTTTCTTTTAGCTTGATCACCTAGAAACTTGATTATAAGTTAATTAATTGATGCAACAGCATAATTAATTGTGGAAATTATTTTAGATGAGCAAAATACTTATTTGCAAAGAAATTTGGTTTAGGGATTTTGTTAACTTATTGAACTTAGGATTAATGCTTGTTTTTATTCATAGAATTTGCAAAGAAATTTAGGATTCTAGGATTTAGACATAGATAATCTTCACAGTGACAGTTGGTTGACTTTACTTAGTGATTCATTTTCTAGAACAGATCTTAATCATCCTCTAATTAATATTTTATCTATTTATTTCAGATTTTACAAAGAATTACTCATGGCCTAGCTTTTGTTTTATTGAGTTAAAAACCTTTTCAACAGCTTTAATTAATAGTTCTTCGTTAATCATATTTATTTAATCTGCTTAGTGAAGTTTTAATACTAAATATATAGGCAACTTAAAGTATATGTGGATTCGATCCCTAAATACTATAGTTAGCTCTTGCAGTTAGCTCTTAGGGTAAATTTGAGCATATCATCTATTCAACATCCTATGGGTGGAACAACATTTTCTCAGCAAGATATTTGGTTCAACATTGGTTTATTAAACGGGAGGGGTCTGGATATTCAATTTCAGTTTGGACAGACCCGTGGATTCCGGATACGACCCCTCGACCAGCACGGGGTCCCGGCCAACTTTTTATCCTAACTTGACGGTTAATCAGTTAATCGATAGCAGATCAAAATCTTGGAATATCTCTCTGTTGTGTCAGCTATTCGAACCAAACGATGTTGTCTTTATACGAGGGATTCCGATAAGCCGAGGTCTAAAACCGGATACACCAGGATGGCTTTTTACTACCTCAGACAGATATACGGTTCGGTCCAGATATCAAATAGAATCTGAACGGATTTTGGAGACACATGCCGCTAAAGTATTTGGACCCGAGGTGACCATATTGCAAGCGCGTGTATGGAAGGCACATATGTGGCAAGCGCTATCGGGGTATCTTTCGATTAAAGAAAATCTTCAAGGGAGAGGTATCCGTTGCAATACTATATGCGGGAAATGCGGGGTACCTGAGGAAACTATTCATCGGGTATTATTTTGAATGCCCCCCCCCCCCCACGCTTTGCATACCCGAGCTTTATCGGCCACTCCTTCAAATCCGACGGCTTTCCCCTTGACCTCGGTCTTTGCTAATATGGATTACTTATTCTGACGTATCTCCAAAAATGAACACACCAAAATATTTTCTTGGATTTTATGGTTTTTTGGAAGGCCAAAAATGATAAGGTTTTTAATAATATTAATCGGTCACCCCATGATAGTCTGAAAAACGTAGAGGGTGAAGCATCAGTCTGGAAGCAGGCCCAAACTTCGGAGGAATCTTTAAACCCTATCAATCGGGTTGCCTATGTGGATAGCGATACAATGTGGGGTACACAATTTTTTGTAGACGGATCATGGAAAGAGACAGACACCGTTTCGGGTATTGGTTGGGCATGTCACCATGACCAGACGATAATTTTGATGGGATGCCTGAATTTACGGAGAAGTATCTCTCCACTATCTTGTGAGTTTGATGCTCTTATCTGGGCTATGGAGTGCATGCTTTCCCATCACAAGCTTGCAGTTACCTTTTTAACGGATTCAAAGGAACTAGTGAAGATGACGTCCTCTCCTTCTGCTTGGCCGACCTTCAGTACTTATATGGAAACGTTTGGAAGTCTACAGGCCAAATTCACATTCTTCTATCTCCTTTTGATCCCACGTGGTTTGAATATCAAGGCGGACAAACTGGTTCGGGCGCCAGATGTCATAGTGCAAACTTGATTTATGTAAATGATTGTCCTCCGGTTTGGCTTACTGAACCGATATGCGAAATGATTTATGCTGTTGTAAAAAAAAAATCAGATTAAGTGGGTAATCAAAATTCTTGTAAATTTACAACAATATCATATGAGAGAGACATTTATTTTATGTTTTGTACTGGTTGCGGTAAGTATAATTGATAACGGATGGTTCTTTTCTACATAAACTGAGACATGTACTATTATGTTCAATATATATAAAAAAAAATTACATAACTAAATGTCATAAATGCCAAAAATTAAAATCTAAACCCAAAAAAAGAAAGAAAATCGAATCTTGTAGATAAACTCACAATCCAATAATTGTGTAATTTTTTTTTATTTTAAGGGTGTAGTATATTTAATGATATTCATATGAAAAAATAGAATAGAATGCTAATGTGTTCTACATAGAACGACATATATTATACTTATAAATTTTTATTCATATTTTTTAGGAATTTATGTCCGGTTTAAATAATTCAAATCATAGCATGTACAAAAAATATTTATGTTTAAAAACAAAATAGGATTGTAATCTTCAGTCTATATTTTCAAGAGATCCAAAGCAACAAAAATGAGATTAGAAAAAGAAGAAAGAGAAAGAAGGAATATATAAATATACATGTGTTAGTGATACACAAAATTTTACTCTATGTATTTAGCTACAAATGCACATTAAATGTATTATAGTACTTAGCAAAGACCAAGTGATTAACCAACTAATTTTAAAACTCTTAATTAAACAGTAAATAGCAAGTAAGCAGTGGTTTTCAATCAATTAAAACAAGCGTTAGGCGTTGGGAACTTTGTAGAAGAATACAAACTATTGTAAAAAAAACAGACGAGTATCGATCAACATCTATAGGGTGACGTTCGACACCGTCCATGTAAAATTAGTCACAATCTTAATTCTAGAAAACATGAATAAATTGTAAAGCAAACCATCTCTCGTTGTGAATACTATCTTAATTTAATTCCTAGTAAATCAAATCTCTTTGTGAATCCTTGAGAATTAAACTATCAATGAGAACCTATTCAATTATATTGTTCACAAGTTTTCTAAACCAAATCTCTTTGTGAATATAAATCTTGCTCTTCTAAGATTTAATTCCAGTAATTATAAACACTCTCGTGTATAATAATTTACCTATGATCTAATTCAAGGTAGCTAATCTATGAACGAGCATTGAGCACAATCTAGAAGAAGAATTAAGGTGTGTAACCTAATTTAGACTTATGACTAACTGAATTTCGTCAAATCCTAAGAACACTAAACCTAACAAATAAACTACTCAAGCATAGCCAAGCAATTCATCATGAATTAATTGAAATAACAATAATATTAAGAACAAGGTTTTAAGAAGTATCTCTTCCCAAAATTCTCTCTAAAGTAATTATTGCATAAGTCTAAACAATGACCAAAACATAGTATTTATAGTGTTTATGACGAATTAAATAAATGGTAAATTACTATATCTATTTTTCTTTACTTAAGTGGTTAAAGAAAATTGCTTAATCTTAAAAAATGGGAAAGTTGTTTAAAATCCTTATGGTGTCGATTGACACCTCTTCTAGAAATTTCCATTTTCTTTGCATGCCTTTTTCTTCTCTTTAAATTTTTCATTTATGCTCCATAATTCTTCCATAATTCATCAATTGCTTTAAACTCGTACTTTGCGCTAAATAAATCATTTGGACTCTAATAATAATATTATGACTCGATAAAATGGATAAATATATATATATATAATATTAGTATAAATTGTAAAAACTAGGATATATCAGTTAGTTATTGTGTGAGTAAGGGGTATTTTTGTATATATTATAAGTTATATAGAGAATATCATAGCCATAGATGTTAATTGGTTATGTGATGAATTATAAGTTTTTCTTCTTCTTTTTTGGTTATTTTTGCTAAATTCCCTAAAAAATATTTATAGAAAAAAAAAGAAAATGAAAACCTAAAAGAATAACATGGATCTGTTAAAAAAGAAGAAGAAGAATATCAGGGATCAAAAGTAAAATGTAATTGTGACTCTTTTTGTTTACAGCTCCAATTGTCATTTATATTAGACTCAAACACAAGACAATTAAATCTTATGGCATGATTGAATCCTATGGAAGTTGAAAGAGGATGTTTACAAGCCCGTGTTAAATACAGCGAGGACACGCAAACTATTGAATCCTCAAGGGCCTAAGGTTGATTGCGCAAAGGGTATATGGTTCATGCACAACACGCCCAAGTTCTTCTATTGTGTATGGCTAGCCATACATAATCAGTTGACTATAGGAGATCGTAGTTGCAATGGGGCCAATAAGTGAATGCTTCTTGCGTGTTATGCTTAAGAGATTTGGAAACGCGGGGTCACTTGTTTTTCACTTACCCTTATTCTAGTAATGTCTAGTGCAAGCAGGCAAAGGGTATAATTCTTACCTAATACACAACAAATTGGGAAGGAGTCATGAAGGCTTTAACGATTGGAGGACATGAAAAACTAAGGACTTATCTTCTACGATATATTTTTCAATCTTCTCTTCACTCGCTGCAGGGAGAGATAAATGCGAGATGGCACAGACAACATACAACACTGAATGAAGCTCTTATCAAACGGGTAGTCAAGATGGTACGAGATAGGCTCAGTTTGATTCGTTTGCTTGGTGATACTCGATATGAGAAAGGTCTCCAGATATGGTTCTCTACTAGAGAATGGATGCGTGTCTAATACGATTGGTCTACGGACATATTCACAACCTATAGACTTTCTTAAGTTGTAACTTTACTGCTTAATAGCTAGAATACACTACAAGAAACAATGGATATAGCCACAAAATTTGTTACAAACAAAGTTGTAGCAAAATTTTGCTACAAAGTGCTACAATTACCAATATTTGTAGCAAGTTTTTTGCTACAAAAGTGAAATATTAATTTTTGTAACAAATTTGTGAGTATTTACTACAAAAAATTACAAAACAAAGATAGTAGCAAATTAGCTACAAATTAGCTACCAAAACTTTGTAAGAAAAAAACACTATCAAAAGTTGGACATTAAAATGTATTTATACATTTGTTTAAGTTCATATATGTTTTGTTAATTTTCACATTTTATTAAACTGAATATATATATATATATAAAGTAAAAATAAATATTGTGTTGTTATAATTTGCTAAAAACTAATGAAATTTGTGGTTTTGATTATATATAAAAATTGTTAATCTCTAAATACATAGTGTATAATTTAATTTCGATTTAAATACTATTTACATCATTTCCCTTCAAAAAATTTATTGATATAAATAAAAATCATATCACATAAATGTAAGTGTAAAATTTTTTAAAAAAACATAGATTTATATCACATATGCGATTATATTAATTAATTAATATTTTTTGTGTCCATTTTCTTCTTATTTTCCTTTGTTATAAAATATCATAGAAACTAAACTACTCTGTATATTTTTAGCAATAAATTAATTACAAACTTAATATATTTTATGGTTATTATAACATGGGAAATAATCTAAAACATTTAACAAAAATATTATCCAATTGATTAGATAGCATAAGAAAAAAAAAAGTATATATGCATACATGTACTTCGAACTTGAGATGGGGAGCACAAAGCTTACCAATATGCTATGAAATACGAGGAAATAAATATATCCCGCTTTTTTTTGGCGAAAATAATTGAATAATTAGAGGCTAACCTAATTCCTAACTTGCAGCCGACAAAAAATTGAAAATCTCTGAGATGGAGATCGTTTGGGTCGTTGATGCTTTGCGGTGAAGAGAATTGGGGATATCACCACCGCAATCTCCAATCCCTTAGTTACCCTAATCCTCTTCTCCATCTCCAATCCCGAATTTCCATCGAAACCAGAATCGAGTCGAGATTATCTGCAGTCTTGGGATCTCCTGTTGTCTTTCTTTATGAAACGAGATTATCTACATCTCATTCTGTTTGTTATATTAACATTACCTAGTTTGAGAATGTGTTACTTAAATCTCCTATCTGTTTGGCCTAGCTTTCACTTTACTCTCTATGCTGTGGAATGGGGAAAGTTTGGTTACTACACTACACTTCAAGCAAATACTTTCACATAGATAGTATTTACACCCTTTGTTCCAATCAGATTTTTTTAATTGATGCAAATGAGAGTTTTACTGGTATTCAAGTTTCTTATACGTATTGCATAAATGGGTTCCAGATAATCACTCTATCCGGGTCTTGACACGCTCTGAGCAAATATTTTCAGTTAATGTATTCTCTCTAATCTCTCATATGATTCGTTTAGCTCTTGATGGTCTATTTCAGCCATGGACTTTCCAGGTATTGTGATTGCAAAAGAACCAGAGTGGAGAAACTGCGTTGAAGGGCTCAACTCATGTTGTCAACTTGGCCGGCCTGCCTATTACTACAAGGTGGTCCCCCGAGGTCAGTTTCTTCTTTCACGCTCCTCTGTCTCTTGATGTTTCTTCTTTGACCTACTCATATCTTTATGCTTCACATATCTTTCTTTTATTCATGTCTTAATCTCCTAGCAATTGACCTTATTCTCACTATCTTTTTCCTTACCATTTGAGGATGTTACTTAGTCTCGGTAAACTGCAATGCTCTCAACTCTCTGTTGCCTAAACCAACTTGATTCTCTTGTTATTTCTGTTTGGACCTCTTCTTTCTGTTTCAAATGATTAACCTGTTCTTGTTTGAATCTCTTTACAGTTGCTCCACCTGAAACAAAACTCCAAGATTGAGAGAGGAGATACGGATTTAACCACTTACCATAGAGGGAATCAGGCAAAACATTCACTTAGAATTTAACAATTTTTGTTTTCTTGTACCTTATTATTTTGTTATTTTCGTTATAATCATGTAAATACATTAATTTATTATTTAATATAAAATATATATTTTTAATAACGTTTTATAGTTTTATTTTATTTTATATTAATTTATTGTATATTAAACTCCCATACAATATTGTAGCTAAATTCCACATATTCTGTAACAAATCTGAAGCTATTTTGTTACAAACTCCTCGTTGCAATTTTGTGGCTAATATAAATTTTGCTTCAAAAAAAATGTCACTAATTTGTAACTATTTAGCCAAAGATTGCTACAAAACTGATTTAGTTTCAAATGCATAGTTACAAACTTGCGTTTGTGACAAATTTGTAGCAAATCCTTTTTTGCTACAAATATTTGAACATTGCCACAAATTTTGTAGTGGCAATATTCGATTAATCTTGTAGTGATATGATGTACAACAAAAAAAATTTCTTTTTTGAAACTTAATTTGACAATTTTTCAAAAATAAAAATACAATTAAATCTTAAACTGATGTCGTAATTAAACATAAATATGGATATACTAAAATATGATTTTTAAAGGAAAACTTTAAGAAATATTATTTTTATGGTACCCTTTTCCAAAGGTATCACTCTGATACTATCACAACATGTTGTTCAACTTCAAAATTTGTTCTTATAAAATATTTATAAAGCTTTATAAATTTTATAAATTTTTTATAAAGATTATCATAATGTCTTTATAAGGTTTATAAAGATTTATTATATGTTTATAACTTTGTAGCTTTTTTAAAGCTAACAAATTATAAGAAAACTCATAAAAGTGCTATCTTTATATATTTACAGCAAATAATAATACTTTTGAAAACTGGTATTCTAAGAAAGATACTTTTGGAATTTCTCTCTATTTCTGAAGTCTGGAGATATAAAATAGGTAAAAATATAGATATAAATATATCAAGAAATATAAAAGAGTAGTTCTATATAAATACATAACTTGTACTCTAATGATTTGTGTTAAAGTTGTTACTTTTTCATCATCCAGTTTAATGCACATTGTATTGTTCATGAAAAAAAAAACATATAACTGATAGGAAAAAAAGTGAGAATAGGAAAACTATATATATATAATGAAACCATTATTTATGATAAAATGTTGGACATTTGTTTTTGGTATAGTATGTTGTGATGTGTACGAGTTTTGGGGGATTAAACTTGCAAAAGCTCCGTACGAGCTGCAGTGCAAGTCTATGTGTCTATGTGAATAAAAACACTGAAGATGTAGACGCAGCTATACTTTGCCAAAAGATCTACCTCTCGACATCCATATCCCATTCTTTCCAAAGAAACAAAAACAGTAATTTTTCCTGTTCTGTTTTCTACTTGTTTAAGTGACAAATTAAACCACTTATTCAAAATAAAATTAAAATTCTTAAGCAAAGTTCAGGACCAAAAACTAGTACGTCTAAGTGGGCTGGTAAATGAGGCATTTCCCAAGAAGCACACGGACCAAAATTTATTTTTCAAAACTTCAACAATGTCTAGAAACTGAAATTATTCATTATTTTCAAATCTATCCAGCAAACAATATTGTCAATGCATATTTGCAGTTAGTTCACGGTTGAAAGCCTATAAAAAAAGTTTATTATTTAACAGTTTTCTTTAATTATATACGTCCCCTTTCATTACATATTTTATGAACTGTCCCACACTCCATTACCTTAATCTATAATTCGGCTTAGGAACCCTGGTTAACAAAAAGGAAGCAACAAAATATAAGTTTAATGACGAACTGAATCAAATCTTGATTGGACCTATCTCCAAAGAACCAAGTTTGAGTCTCCATAACTGATCGACTATTCTTTATTCTTTAAATCAGACATGGTCAGTCTTAGTCTACGTCCTTGATGGACACTCCTACACTGCACCGGATGAAACGGTTGATGTCTACGACAAAATTATTCAAATTATTATTTTTACATTACTCCTAGACTGCTATTTCTGTATCTTTCTTTATATTTTAAAGGCTTTTTAAAAGCAGAAAGTTAGTTTTTTGCCTTTAACGTACCATTGTGTATCTTTCTCTACTTCACTCTGGTCAGATCTTTTTTTTGTTTCCGACTCTGCTTACTACTAATATACAAATACTCTACATAATATATGGTTTGCATAGTTATAGATACACCCATGATCAAAGTTAGGTGTGATACTGAGAGAAAGGAAATGCAAGAAAGAGCTTACATTTACAGGTCAGTCTTCTCCTCTGTTTCACGTAGCTAGATCTGATCAGAAAACTGCTTCTTCTCTTCTTTTTTGTTTCCTTTGAATATTATAAACTTCTAGAGTTGAAGTTATATAAATAACATACAAATCTTTTTTCTTTTCTTTTCTTGTAATAAAGAGAGAGGGAAACATTTCTGCACAATTTTACTACATATGGATTACAAACTCCATCTCTATTCTAGTTGTCCCAAAAAAAAGATTACAAACTCTACATCTTAATATGTTTTCTGCTGTTATTAAATGTTACAGCAAGTTATCCCAAAAAAAAAAGTCGAACGTAACATTGTCTCTTTACCCGGTGGCCACATGGTTATGGGTCTATTGCTTACGACCCATTTGAAAATCTGGACGGGATCTATCAATGGATTGCCCTTTCCCAGGGTGATTAGTCTCGGACCCCTCCATAGATTTGGGATACATCCTGAGTTATCAAAACTTTTTTTTTGTCAATTTTAATGAAATCTATTTTAGTTTTCGAAAGTTTTCGAAATTTAAAGCCTAGTATAATACGAAATTGTTGTTGATAAAAAAAGAAAAAAAAAAACTAAACCAAACGGATTATTAAGAAATTGTGGTTCAGCTTTGGTTTATGATTTTGGTTTGTTTCAGTTTGATTTTCCAGCACCACTCATCGAACAAAATGAAAATTTTCTGGGCCAAGGCCCATGTTGTAGCTAGGGCATATAGCAGCGATGTTTTTTTTTTTTTTTGACAACAGAGGAATTACAACAGCTGAGTCCCATATTACATCAGATCATTTTTGTAATTTTAATTGCTCTAAGTAAGCCCAGAAAAGATAACCAAATAAGCCCAATAAATAATAACAATTAAAATTACAAAGAAATCTTTTGGTTAAGGGCTACGTGTCAAATAATTAAATGGTTCCTTCAGCTCCAGAAACTTCACACGCCGCCGTTGATTTATCCTCTTCAACCTTCTAGCAGCGATGTTTATTTACACACCTTTTTTATTGGGTTAAATATATGCTTCGAGTCTCTTATTCATGTTATAAATTTAGAGACATTCATTGTTCTGTAGGACTGTCTGTTGAGCTTCATCTAATACTGGAATTCAAAGTAGGAATATGGTGATGTTCAAAATGTTCTTTGCGTTCAATAATCGTTATTATATTGGAGGAAGTCTGTATAGAACTTACTTATTTTTACGAAACAGATTCACGTTTTGGTAATATATTGTATTAAATCAGTAGATGCATGGAGGTTCTGCCATGCAAGCAGGGAGAAATCAAGGATAATCGCTTTTTGTTGATGTTGTTGTTCTTTTTCTGATAGGAATGTATGTAACTATCATATAAAATGATAGTTATGATAGTTATTATTACAACCAAGATTATTGTTGTTGTTGTTGACATATTGCAGGTGATGGATTTTTATGGGTTGGTCTCCCAGAAAAAAACAAAGCTCATTGATGATAACGTGCTAAGACTAGAAGCTAACCCATATTCTCCGTATATATATATAAGACTATATATAAGGATATCACGAAATTCAAAACGTAAAATACTTGAGTTAGTATTCCAAAACTACACAAATCAGATCACTAAAAATTCACATTACTAGATAAAAATCATAAACACAAAATACCTAATTAATAGTAGATTAAGAAGATTTGTTTTTTTCTAAGAAAGAGCCTAGTGTTAAATCGAGAATCTCTCTGCGCACAGCTCAACAATGTATAAGAAAATCAATGCTAACAAAAGTGTATGAGATTTTGATAGAATATTGGACATGATGGTAGCGCTGTAGATGCAGCATTTTTTTTGTTTTCCAAAGAATTGTTTGAGTTTCTAGGAAAATATTTTGCAAAATCAGTTATAGACAAAAGTTTGTTCTTAAAGAAAATAATATATAGAAAAACGGCATCTATCTAGAAACGATTAATCAACTATGCCTAAAAACTAATATTCATTTAGTCCACTGAGTCCAACTAACATGATTGATGGGTGTTCTAGTTTGCGAACGACTTCTAGTGCCTAAACATAATTAACGCTTATGAAGAAATCACCAAAGATATATGATACCACCTAAGTTGTGTTTAGGAACACTGAGTAATACTGATCATACATAAATTTTTAGATAAGCTTAACTGAAAAAGTCACAAAGTACATCAAATTCTAACATCTAAAATTTTTCTTTTAATAATCTTGTAATGTAATTATTAAAAATCTTCTTTACTTGTGCCGATAATTTTTTATTTTTTTATTTTTACACTATATAGTTAATATTCAGAGTCTTTCAAATTCACCTACACTAACATACATGGAAAGACATTGATTCGGACTACAGAAGACAAAGACAAACAATAACCAATGCCACATAGTTATAAACTTATAAACCAAGCCACATATACATAATTTATATATGTCCATAAAGCATCAAACAAATTAGCAACCAAACCCTCTGGTTCACACACCCACATGTCTCATAAGGCTCAAGTTTGTATGCATAGATAAAGTCAAAATACCTTAAAAGTATATGAAGCCCCATGATCATCAGTAGCAGATATAATCGTATAGAGGAAAAGAAATAGGGCTTGTTTCCTCATCTACTGATGCCACTAAAGTTGTGTTGTGTTCCCTTGGTGTCACCATACCTGGAATTAGTAAAGAGCCAGCACTAAAATTTGATCCAAGAAAAATCATAGCTGCACTGATTAGGGCTTTAAATCAATACATTGTTGTTACCTGCTGTTGAAGTAGTACCTCTTATTGTAAGACTTGTGTAAGATTCCTCAGAATCTCTGAAAATGGAAGAGGAGCTAGATTCACTAGTTAGTCCAAGAAACTTCTCTATGATGTTCACATTAGTACTTCTCCAATCTTGTTCTTGACTCCCCCCTTGTACCTGTGCATTACAGGTTATCTTGATCTTATTTGTTTCTTGATTAGGATCTGAAAATGTTTTCGAGCCGTCAATTAGTCCAGCTGATGACAATCTCATCTTCATCTTCGTCATTGTTCTCTCTCGGGCTCGTTCTCTAGCTTTCTCTCTCGACTCTTTCTTCATACAAGAGCCCTCCATAGTTTTTGCTCTTCTCTTTGAAACTTTCATAGTCTCATTGTTTGCCTTTTGATCAACCTGAAGATGTTTGTCTCCTCCTCCAGATGCAGCTACTCTTTCTTTAACTTGTTTGATGGAAGTCTTTGATTTGGATATAAGCCATTCTATCGTCTTGCTCGCCTTGTCGAATCCCAGCATGTCTTGAAGATCGAAGAACTTGCGAGCAATCTGAAGAGAAAGCCTCATCCTCCTATCTCTAGGACCTTGAGCAGTGCAGATCTTACTATGCTTGTCCCTTTTTTTCTTTGGACCCTTTTCTGAGCTAGTGCCATCAACGCACTTCTCTTTCTTCTTCTTTTGCACAAGCTTCTTGCAAACGTTTTCTGAAGATTCAACAAGACTTGCTTCTGCATCTTGCTCTTGTAATAAGAATTGGTTTATCAAGAAAGATTCATCAAGAAAATCTGGTGAGAAAGGCAAAGGGTGGTGATTGTGAGAATTAGGGCTTTGGATGTGAGTAGTGAAAGTAGGAAGCATGGTTGTTTGATGGGGATCGAAGAGGTCATAGCCATTGGTGTCTAGAGAAGGAAACATTAGATTGAAGAGAGAAAAATAGATAGACTAAAACAGAATATTAAGCCTCTTTGGTTCAATAGTGGGTGTGTACTTGTGCTAAAGGTTGATAGTGAGGAAGACGGACTATTAAAGATATTGCAGAAAGTGAGTTAAAAGAAAAAATATATATATGACAGGTTTTTTCCTTTACATTATACAACTCAATCACCTCAGTAAATAATCTCTTAAAAATGGAGGTACGATGATATTTTACGGTGAAGAGTTATTTGTAAATTCAAAAATGAGTAAAGCATCCAAGGAAAAAGCATCCGACAAAAAATGATAATTTACGGTGAAAGGCAAAAACTCATTATAATCCCAGATTCTAGAGCAAATTCTGAATTTAACCAATTAATCGCTTGGGATTCAGCTTGACTGCTTTATTCATTGCTGAGTTTACAAATAACTCTTCACCAAAATGCTCACCCGAGGGATAACTCGGATATTGTGACTAAAACCAAATCCTAGTGCTAAATCCAAAATATCAATAAAACATACTAGTCAAATTAAATTATAGATAGGAAAAACTCCAAAAAATATATCAATTATTTTTCGTCTGCAAAAAAAACACACAAACTTTTTGTATTGCCATAATAATACACTAAGTATAATTTTTTTCCATATTAATGTGCGAACTCATTAATTTTATCATTTTAATACACAAACTTTAACCAACATGTGAAATTAATTTTGAAATTCCAGTTTTATCCTCCACCTTCTCTCTCAGACCAATTTGTTCTTAAATTTTGAACAAAACTCATAAATAAATATTTACAAGATGCAAAAAATTATACAATAAATTTTAAAATATTTTATAATATTTTACAGGGTTTTAGGGTTTAGAATCTTAGTTTTACGGTTAAAAACCCAAATCTTAAAACTATAAACTTTTAAAATGATTTTAATTCCTATATCCCTAAATTATAAACCATAAAATCTTGAAACTTAAAGGGGAATCTAAAAAATGCCCCTTTTGGGTACACATTTTTAAAATACTCCTCTTTTTTTGCTATTTTGAATTTTTTTTTACTTTCAATCTAAATTATCATTTTTAATATTTTAAAACATTCTTAATGTTTTGTAGGGTTTAGAATCTAGGGTTTAAACACTAAAATTCTAAACCCTAAAAAAAGTTTTAATCCTTAATAAATCCGAAATTCCTAAAATATAAACCTTAATACCTCAAACATAAATCCATATAGTTTGTAAAGCAGTAAACCCTAACCCTACAAGATTTAAGCCCTAAATTAAACCTTAAATCAACCCTAAATTCAAAAGAGGGTATTTTAAAAGATAAATGGGGGTATTTTTGAAAAGGGGCATATATTGAAAGGGGCATATCTTAAAATTTCTCAAACTTAAACCAAATACTTATTAGAAACTAAACCCCAACCCTACAAATTTTGAACTCTAAATCCTAAAATTTTAAACCCTAAATTAAACTTAAAGTTTAAAATGGGTAACCCAATATTATTTGTAATATTTAGGGTTTAAAATTTTAGGATTTAGGATTGAAAATTTGTAGGGTTGGAGTTTATATTTTAATAAGTATTTGGTTTTAAGTTTAAAGGTTTTATAGTTTATATTTTAGGGGTTTAGTACTTAAAACCGTTTTTAGTGTTTATAATTTTAGGGTTTAGAGTTTTAACCCTAAACCTAAAATTCTAAACCCTAAAACCCTAAAACATTACAAAACATTTTCTAATTTATTGTATAATTTTTTTTTTTGCGTTTTGTAAATATTTATTGATGAGTTTTATTCAAAATTTAAATTGATATGAGAAAGAAAATTGAGGGTAAGACTGAAATTTTACACGTTGGTTAAAGTTTGTGTATTAAAATTACAAAACTAATGAGTTTGTGTATTAATATGGAAAATAAATCTACTTGGGGTATTAATATGGCAACACAACAAATTCTTTTTTTTTTTGCAGACGAAAAATAGTTGGTGTATTTTTAGGGGTTTTTCCCTTATAGATTGGGCATAAATTTTAACCAAAGGACCTGGTAGTTCCCCCCAAATTTCTCTCTCTCGAACTTATAGCCACCTTTAACTCACTGCCCGGATCTTGCCTCCCTGGTGGTCGGTGCTCCTCATCGCCACAGGGGAGGTTTCCTTTGCTTCTCCTATGTCTTCTTCCTTGTTTGTGTCGGCTCCCTCCTGTGTTTTTTGTTCATTTTTTCCGACAGTGAGAGTACCAGGTGTTGGATCTCTTCGTGATGTATAGGGGCATGGTCTCTCCATCGCGGTGGTCGTTTTCAGCTGTGAAGTGGGGATCTTTTTTCGCCTCAGACAAGCCTTCTTTGCCCTTATATCCTCAGCTCCCCAACATGGTGGCGGCGTGTGTCTTGCTTGGGAGGGGGAATCCGAAGGTCCGGTATGTGGCGTGGGTGGAGGTTCCGGGGACAGATCTCCTTCGTCTCCTAATCGTTTCAACGGTTTTTCTCTCCCCTTTGGGTAAGTCTGGAGGTGTGACTCTCGTCTTTGCTACTTCCGTTTTTGGATCCCATAGGAGGCTGCCATAGCCAATGCTTTGACTTGCGGTCCGTTGGGACCTGTGAGGGTTTCATCCGGTGGAGCGTGCTCTCACTCTCACACTACCATTTGCGTATGGTTTCCAGCTCTATTAAGATATAAAGGCATGCCCTTGTGTGATGTTATAGGTGTTGGTGGTGGAGATGGTGGTGGGTACCACCTTTTTGGATAGAGGCACCAAGACTAGGAGGAGAGGTTTGCGACCTTAGCCGCGAAAGGTGGTCCCTTGTGTTGCGGGCCTTGTGGTCAGTCTTGACACATGTATTGCGCGAGATCGGTACCTGTTGCCTACACCTTGGTACCCGGCTTGTCCTTTCTATGTAATCGGCTTGGTCGTGTTCCCTCTTTTCAGTTTTGTATCAGGCTGGTCTTAAGTTAGTGTGCGGTGGTGTTTGTTCTCGGAGAAGCTGTAGGCGCTTCTAGGTCAGGGATCTTGTGGACATATTCCGCTAGTAATGCCCCATGGAAAACTAGGATGAGAAATCGAGTTCCTGTGAGGTATGGACCCACCGGAGGGCTTTAAGATCTCCATATGGTTGTTTCAACCACGCATCACCCTTTAGTTTTCGTCGCTTAGTCTGCATGTTGTAGTTTTCAGCATGTTTGATGTATTGTCCTCTTCGTTGGACCTCTCTCTCTTATCTTGCTTTGGAGTGGCTTACACTTTGTATCGGTCTCCAAAACCCTAAGTTGGGTCATAGCGGTTACTGAGAATGGATTGACCGGAGTGGTGATCTTTGGCTCTCGTCTCCCACAAGTACTAGTTGAACGGGACTCATCCCGGATTCCAATCCTCGAGCTACCTAAATCAAAGTGTTTAATGCTCTCAAAAGATTAGGTTGAAGAGCGGGCGTCATCTAGTTTGAGGGTTTGCAGCTTAGTGTTATATTCTGTTTGCCTTGTTTGGATGTCTTATTTGTTTGGATCAGGTCTTTTCCTTGGTCTTAGTTTGGTTGTCAAGGTCCTAGGTTGTGTAACTCGTCAAGCTCCCCTCTTTTGGGTTCTAATTTTCGGGTTGTCTCCTTGAAACCGACAAATTTGTATTGTTTCGGAACAAAGTTTATCAACAAAAGTTTAGAAGGGAAAAAAAAACATCAATCAAATTAAATTACATGATCTTTTTCAAATATTTAAATTATGCTACCATTTAATATACTAGGTATAAATTGATCACTTTTCATATCCTACTCAAGTTTATGGTATATAACACACATACTCATTTTCAATAGCTTTTAAAGTATAGTATACATGAAATTCCTAAATTACCCCTTATTCAGAACGTTGGGCAAAACCCTAGCAGCCGCCAGAGGACAAAATATTCCGTTTTCTTCTGGACCGGTGGCCAGAAGGATCATTTTCTTGCCATGTAAAGAACTTCCGGAAGGAAAATTTGCTTGCCGTGCAAAGAATTTCCGAAAGGATAATTTCCTTATCGTGTAAAGCAGCAAGTTTTGTAGTCATGTTTCTGGAGAAAAATTTACATGTTATTTTACATGACGGTGAAGTCTCATGAGTCTGGTGGAGAAGAGATTAATTAACCTGGACTATTGAAATATGAATTCTATGATTAATTAAGAAGAACCTTCACGGGTTCAGAATCAAACTTCTATTACCTTCATAGTTTCAAGATCTTGGCTCACTAGTATCGGGATAGCTTTATTGTTAGACTTGTAATATCAGTTCTTTGTATTTTTGTTTTTCTTTGGTTACTTTTGTTACTTTCGATAATATTGATCTAGATGATTAAAAAAGGAGAGTATAGTATACACAATTTTTTTTGTCAACAGTATGTATATATACTAATCTGTATGAACAGGGTTAAAAGAAACTAATTACTGTTCAAACATTTTTTCACTGTTCAAACATTAATTATGAATTTTATTTTTAACTGTTCGAACATTAATTCATTTAATGTTTCAGATTTATATATCTATTTAATTTGTTTGACTTGGGAGACGTAGTGTTTAGTAAGGTACAATCCATTTTATTCAGACTTCGTGACGAACTTAGTAGAGTTCAGTATATGGATATCACCTTAGTCTATAAGGCTCACGTGAGTAATATCAGGTGAACTCCATAGCTCGTAAGGGTTGTAATTAAAATAAGGGTAATGTGTTATGTTTGCTAGCAATTTCGTATTTCTCTTTGGATAGATTTTGATAAAGTAGTTCGTTCATTTAAACAAAAAAGAAGTGTTTTTTTTTACAATAATTAATGTGGTTTGGATGGGAGATTGTGGGAGTGATAGTGATTAAGGGTAATGAAAAAGAGTGGTGATAGCTCAGAGAAGAAAGTGGGATAAGAAAACGATAGGGACCAAGTCTAAGGCCTATTTTGGTTATCCCTTCACGTGGGCGTTGCTTTGTTGTTTGATAGCAACCCCATCTCTTTCATTTTCTTGCCTTGTGCTTTATTGCAAGATAATATTAGCATTCACACCTTAATATATATACATGTGTGTGTATGTATTTTTGTTTTTTCTTGAATTAGATATCAGTTTGGAGACAGATTTTTCATCTCGTATATTGGATTGAATTATTATAATTGTGACGTTATATAAAATTCCACGTTTGGATTCATTATATTTTCTTTTATATATAGGTCAATATTTACGTACATGTAACAAGAATTTGGTAGAACCCCAATTTGTATATCCGAAAAAGAGATCAAATTTTCCCTTTTTTCTTTTGAGTAATTTTTGGTTAATGAATTTGATGATGAGGTACTTGGGAGGTAAGATCAATGCAAGTGATTCATGCATACAATTTCTTTTAAATTATGGATCCTATGATTTCAGTAAGAATATAAAATGAGAAGCACAAGTTGAAGTTATAAATTTTTAATGTGAAAGCTACAATTATTTTTCGTCACAAGGGAATTTAATATGATCAAGTTTTCATGAGGCATAAACGTATTTTCCTCCTTTTTCCGCTACACATATTGATATTAACAGCAAAAAAAAAGGCATAAATACACAGAAATAATTTTAATAAAAACCCTTAATCTTTATGTTATCAAAGGTGGATTTACTACCCCTTCCAAACCCGCATCGACTTGACCAGTCAAATTGATCATCGAGTAATCGACTTTGCCCAAGCAATTAAAGTCGGTAAGTAAACAGTTTTATGACAATGATCAGAGCTGTTTGCTTCAATTCTTGTGTACAAAGTAATTCCGTCTAAAGGAATGATATTCAATTCCTTTTTTAGGTTGGGGATTAGAGTATGTTATATGGTCTCTGGTGTTATTCAAATTAATGATCTCTAGTTTTTTTTAAATACTTTATTAGTTGAGTTAATAGCTCTTGAACAAGTTAATTTCCTATAGTGTTTGCACAAAATTGTTAAAATGAAATTTCATGCAAACATACTATATAGCTTGCAACCAAGTCATCTTCGTCTAAAATGATTTAGAGGTTCTATATATGCTATTTATGACATTTGCACGAAAAAAATAAGCGATTCTGGAAGACTTTTATCTATTCAATATAGTCATGTCTAATTGGACATATTGATGCATAATTTTGTTTCAAAGATAATGTATATCTTTTTAGATCGTTTTTTTTTTCAAGATCGTTGGAGGCATTAGTTACATGTGATTTGGAAAGCTTTGATAAGTATCATGCTCAGAAGACAGTTAAATATGAGACAATTTGTTCCATAATATTTTTAAATGATCTTTATCCAAAAATTTTGTGTTAAAGACTGACTGTAACTTTTCATGTATATGATTGATTAAGTTTTCTTGCATTTGAATATATTAACTTACGTATGAAAAGAGATCCATCATATGGTATTTGAATATAACTGCAGTACAGTACGTAATCAGTATGAATACGAAATTAGTTGTTAAGCAAAAAATGTTCACAGGCGCGGTTTTATATGTTTTGTTTTCTTTCAATTTCACTGTCCTGCTAATTTAATTTTCTTTTTAAAAAGTATTCATTACATCTTAAACTGATATATTCTTCTTTTTCTTTTGGTGTAGATCGATGGTATCTTTGTCATCTTATTTCTTTAGGCTCTAAGATTTATATATTCGAAATTTGCTTAGTCTTCTTCTTTCTTATATAAAAAAGGAAATTTGCTTATTGTATCTGTAGGATTATAGTTCGTTGATTCGTTCATGTGTGGAAGAAAAGGAGGAGGGAGATGTGAGAGGTGGAGAGATAAATCTAGGGAGTTAGACCATCGGCATTTAATCTTTCAACAAAATATATAAATATATGTATAGATAAATATATTAAAATATTACGAATGTTTAAAAAAATAAAGAGAAAATGTTGAAATTCGTTCAAATGAGAGATTCTCAACATTGTCTTTCTTTATAATTCTAGACTCACTTAATTTTAAATATTATTTAACTATATATATATTCATATATTTATCGAAATATATGAAAAATTACCAATACGGAAAATCTTAGAGATAGGGTTAGGACAGTAGGACTTATAAGAGGGCAGACACAAACTGAGCCTACGAGATAGACTTTTATTTTATTAATACCTACACTTTCATTGCTTTTCCTTTGACTCGCTGACCACTTCTCATTTTTCACCCCACATTTCATCATACAAACAAATATATACTATTATATGAAAGATAAATTGCTTAATAACATATTTTATTTGGAGATACATAGAAATACTAAATGGTTTTCTCAAATTTATTGATTAGCCAATAGATATATTTATACAAAGTATAAAGGGGTTTAATCACATATACCCATTATTTTATACCCATAATCACATATACCCAGTCCTTCCTTTTAATCAAAAAAATTTAGGTAAAAGACTAGAGTACCCTCATTTCTTACTTTCTTACTACTTACAAAGATCTTCTTTTGTCCCACGCCGTCAACTTTCTTCTTCTTCTCGAAATTCTCCGGAGACTAGCATCAGCCGGAACAATCCCGTCCGATGACTTCGACGGTATCGGAAATCGAGGAGGTTATAACGGACGAATCCGATACATCGACTGTACTTAACGCGTCCGACGGTTTGACTTCTCCTGACCCGGTGCATCGACGAGTAACCAAGAAA
>OVAP01000121.1:6800-47629 GCA_900406295.1 Aurinia saxatilis | reverse complement strand
ATTTTGGACACCGTTAGAAATCATACAAAAAAAACTCAAAAATTCTTTTGGTGGGTTAATACACACGAAAGTTGAGTATTTTCCAAAATTATCAAATTATATCGATCTCTTAGTATTCTGGACACAATTAGAAATTATACCCAAAAAACTCAAAAATTCTTTTGGTGGGTTAATACACACGAACATTGAGTATTTTTCAAAAATTACGAAATGATATCAATCTTTTAATATTTTGGACACCGTTAGAGATCACTGATAAAAATTACAAAATCATTAATTTTTTTGAGTTAATACACACGATAGTTGAATATTTTTCCAAAATTACCAAATTATATCAATCTCTTAGTATTTTGGATACTGTTAGAAATCATACCCAAAAAATCTCAAAATCCTTTTGGTGGGTTAATACACACGAAAATTGAGTTTTTTTTTTGAAATTATGAAATGATACCATTCTCTTAATATTTTGGACATTGTTAGAGACCATACAAAAAATAATTAAAATTCTTAAATTCGGTGTGTTGATACACACGAAAGTTGAGTAACTGTAAAAGGTGTAGCTCCTATTAATCTGGCTCCTGAAACAATCCAACAAATTAAAACACTGCATTACCTCTCAAGTCTTAATTTGTCTAGTATTCTTGTTGGAGATATCCATGCAGCGCTACACTCTTTTTCTTTCCTTCCTCTTTCTCTGTAGGATTCATAAACTGAACATCACTTGAAGCAATTTGGAGCGTTATTGGTCATACATAATTTGTTAGTGATTCTATATATCATGCATGTCTGAGTCTCTTTTCAGTTGTATGAGTCTTTTCGAAATTTCTTTAACTGGCCCTAAGTTAGAGAGGTCAGACCCATGACATATAAGCTAAACCCTTTAAAGCGAATTCTCCTTCTCTTGTCTCTTCGTATTTTTGCAGAACTTGGTGTGTGTGAAGATCTTGTGAAACCTTGTGATAACTTGGGATGGAAAAGACCTTCCATAATTCAAGCCAAAGCCATCCATTATGCTCTTTAAGGTACTTAGTTGTTATTTTGGTTTTGTTTTTTAGTCTTTATGTGCTTGATAAGCTTGCAACCTTTTTATTCAGCGAAAGATGTAACTGGACTTGCGCAACTGGTTCTGGAAAACCGGAGCTTTTGCGATACATATACTGCAAAAAATATTAAATTTGGTGGGTTAATACATACGAAGTTTGAGTATTTTTACAAAATTACCAAATTATATCAATCTCTTAATATTTTGGACACCGTTAGAAATCATACAAAAAAAATTCAAAAACCCTTAAATGTGGTGGGTTAATGATATCATTCAATCTCTTAATATTTTAGAGACCGTTAGAGACCACCAAAAAAATCAAACATCCTTAAATTCGGTGGGTTAATACACACAAAATTTGAGTATTTTTCCAAAATTACCAAACGATATCGATCTCTTAACCGTTTGGGCACCGTTAGAGATCATACCAAAAAAAAAAATTCAAACATCCATAAATTCGGTGGGTTAATACACACGAAAGTTGAACATATTTTGAAAATTCTCAATTATATCAGTCTCTTAATATTTTGGACACCGTTAGATATCATATATAAAATTCAAAAATCATTAAATTCGGTGGGTTCATACACACAAAAGTTAAGTATTTTTTCAAAATTACCAATTTATTATAATCTCTTATTATATTATACACAGTTAGAAATCATACCAAAAAATTTAAAAATCCTTTAATTTGACGGGTTAATACACATGAAAGTTGATTATTTTTTCGAAATTACAAAAAGATAACAATCTCTTAATACTTGGACACCGTTAGAGACCATACGAAAAAAACTAAAATCCTAAATTCGGTATGTTGATTATACACACAAAAGTTGAGTAACTATGATAGGTGTAGCTCGAGTTGATCTGGCTCCTGAAACAATCCAACAAATAAAAGCATTGCATTAGCTCTCAAGTCTTAATTTTTATGGTAGTCTTGTTAGAGATATCCATGCAGTGATTCACTCTTTGTCTTTTCTTCCTCTTTCTCTGCAAGATTCACAAACTAAACATTACTTGAAGCTATTTGGAACTTTATATATCATGCACGTTTGAATCTCTTTTCACTTGTATGGGTCTTTTAGAAATATCTTTAATTGGACCTAAGTTAGTGAGGTCAGGCCCATGGTGTATAAGCTAAACCCTTTAAAGCAAATTCTCCTTTGCTTCTCTCTTCGTATTGTCGCGGGTGATTATACACGAGATTGCCTTTTTATTCCTTCCCGCGAAATGGAGGAAGTTGTGAAGACATTTGCAGAACTTTTTGTGCATGAAGATGTTGTGAAAGGGTGGTTAGCTTGGGATGGAAAACACCTTTCAGAATTCAAGCCGAAGCCATCCCTTATGCTCTTGAAGGTACAAGTTATTATTTTGGGGTTTTTTTTTTTTGGTCTTTACGTGCTTGATAAGCTTGCAACCTTTTGATTCAGGGAAAGATGTAACTGGACTTGCGTAACCGGTTCTGGTAAACCCGGAGCTTTTGCGATACCTAGTATTTTGGGTTAGTACACACGAATTTGAGTATTTTTACAAAATTACCAAATTATATCAATCTCTTAATATTTTGGACACCATTAGAGACCATACCAAAATAATTTAAAAATCTTTAAATTTGGTGGGTTAATACACATAAAAGTTGAGTATTTGTCCAAAATTACCAAATGATATCCATCTCTTAATATTTTAGACACCGCTAGAGATCACAAAAAAAAATAAACATCCTTAAATTTGATGGGTTAATACACACGAAAGATGACTATTTTCCAAAATTACACAATGATAAGAATTTTTTGATATTTTGGACACCGTTACAGATCATACCCAAAAAATACAAAGATCCTTGAATTTGGTGGGTTAATACACACGAAAGTTGAGCATATTTCCAAATGATATCAATTTCTTAATATTTTAGACACAAATTCGGTGGGTTAATTACACACACAAGTTGAGTATTTTCAAAATTACCAAATTATAATTAGTATTTCGGACACTATTAGAAATCATACCAAAAGAATTCAAAAATCCTTAGGATTGGTGAGTTAATACACATGAAAATTGAGTATTTTCCGAAATAACAAAATGATATCAATTTCTTAATATATTGGACACCGTTAGAGGCCATATAAAAAGCCCTTAAATTTGGTGTGTTGATGCACACGAAAGTTGAGTAACTGGGAAAGGTGTAGCTCCAGTTGATCTGACTCCTGAAACAATCCAACAAATTAAACCATTGCATTAGTTCTCAAGTCTTAATTTTTTCTAGTAATCTTGTTGGAGATATACATGCACTACTTCACTCTTTTTCTTTTCTTCCTCTTTCTCTGCAAGGGTCACAAACTAAACATCACTTGAAACTATTTGGAGCTTTATATATCATGTATCTTCTTTTCAATTGTAGGGTCTTTTCGATATATATTTAACTAGCCCTAGGTTAGAGAGGTCAGGCCCATGGTATATAAGATAAACACTTTAAAGCAAAATTTCCTTCTCTTGTCTCTTCGTATTGTTGTGGCGTGAAATGGAGGAATTTGTGAAGACGTTTGCAGAACTTGATGTGAAGACGTTTGCAGGACTTGATGTGCATTAAGATCTTGTGAAAGCTTGTGATGGAAAACACATTCCAAAATTCAAGCCAAATCCGTCCATTATGCTCTTGAAGGTACGTAGTTGTTATTTTGGTTTTGTTTTTTGTCTTTATGTGCTTGATAAGCTTGCAAATTTTTTATTCAGGGGAAGATGCAATTGGACTTGCGTAACCAGTTCTTGTAAAACCGGAGCTTTTGCGATACATATACTGCAAAAATCATAAAATTCGGTGTGTTAATACACACGAAGTTTGGTTATTTTTACAAAATTACCAAATTATAGTAATCTCTTAATATTTTGTACAACGGTAGAGATCATACCAAAAAAAAAAATCTTTAAACTTGGTTGGTTAATACACATGAAAGTTGAGTATTTGTCCAAAATCACCTAATGATATCAATCTCTTAATATTTTAGACACCGTTAGAGATCACCAAAAAAGCCAAACATCCCTAAATAATCTCTTAATATTTGTCCAAAATTATTAAATGATATCGATCTCTTAACAGTTTGGACACTGTTAGAGATCATACCCAAAAAAAATCAAACATCATTAAATTTGGTTGGTTATTACACACGAAAGTTGAGCAGATTTCCAAAATTCCCAAATGATACCAATCTCTTAATATTTTGGACACCATTATAGATCATACATAAAATCCAAAAATCATTATATTTGGTGGGTTAATATACGCTAAAGTTGAATATTTTTCCAAACTTATTAAATTATTATACTCACTTAGTATTTTGCACACCGCTAGAAATCACACAAAAAAAATTAAAAAAACTTAAATTTGGCGGGTTAATACACACGAAAGTTGAGTAATTTTCCGGAATTACAAAATGATATCAATATCTTAATACTTAGACACCGTTAGAGACCGTACACACTGCATTAGCTGTCAACTCTTAATTTTTCTAGTAGTCTTGTTGGATATATTCATGCAGTGCTTCACTATTTTTATGTTCTTCCTCTTTCTCTACAAGATTCACAAACTAAACATCACTTGAAGCTATCATGCAGTTCTATCATGCACGTTTGACTCTCTTTTCACTTGTATGGGTCTTTTTGAAATATCTTTAACTGGACCTAAGTTAGAGAGGTCAGGCCCATGGTATATAAGCTACCCTTTAAAGCAAATTCTCCTTCTCTTGTATCTTGGTCAAGGGAGGAAGTTGTGAAGGCGTTTGCAGAACGTGATGTGCGTGAAGATCTTGTGAAAGCTCCTGATAGCTTGGGATGGAAAACACCTTCCAAATTTCAAGCCGAAGCCATCCCTTATACTCTTGAAGGTACTTAGTTATAATTTTGGTTTTGTTTTTTGGTCTTTGTGCTTGATAAGCTTGCAACCTTTTTATTCAGGGAAAGATGTAATTGGACTTGTGCAACCGGTTCTGGTAAAACCGGAGCTTTTATGATGCATATACTGCAAAAAATCATTAAATTTGGTGGGTTAATAATACACACCAAGTTTGAGTATTTTTACAAAATTACCAAATTATATCAATCTCTTAATATTTTAGTCGCCGTTAGAGATCATACAAAAAAAATAAAAATAAAAAATCTTTAAATTGGGTGGGTTAATACACATGAAAGTTGAGTAATTGTCCAAATAACCTAATGATATTAATCTCTTAATATTTTAGACACCGTTAGAGATCACAAAAAAAACTCAAACATCCTTAAATTTGGTGGGTTAATACATACAAAAGTTGAGTATCTTTCCAAACTTACCAAATGATATCGATCTCTTAACAGTTAAGACACCGTTCGAGATCATACCCAAAAACCTCAAAAGAGTGAAGCATTGCATGGATATCTTCCTTGTACACATTCTGAAGGAAAATCATGGGTCAAAATCTATGATTTTCACTCAAACGTGTCATAATACTCGTTTTCTTGCTTTGATGCTTCGCAACTTTAGTTTTAGTGTCATCCCCATCAGTGGTCAAATGACTCAAGTAAATGATACACTCCATTTTCTAAACATTTTGTGACTTGATTCTTTCTGAACTCCTGGGGTCTTTTTAAATATGTTACCGTCAATGAGACTTGGAGCCTTGAATAAGTTCAAAGCGGGGAAATGCGATAATTTGGTTTGTACGAATGTAGCTAGTAGAGGGCTCGATATCCCATCGGTTGATGTTGTTATCAATTATGACATTCCCACAAACTCAAGGTTATTGCAAAAGAATCAATTTAACCTTTTTTGTTGAATCAATGATCTTTAGAACACATTAAAATTCCAAATTTTGTGGTATAGGACTACATCCATAGAGTGTGAAGAACTGCTCGTTCTGCACGTTCTAGTGTCGAGATATCACTTCTAAACCAATATGAGCTCGAATGGTATCTACAAATTGAAAAAATAATCGGTAAGTAAACAATGCAGGATACATTTAATTTTTGTTCTCTCACAGGATATTAAGATTTTTGACTAAATATGTTGTGACATTCAAACAAGAAACTAGCAGAATATCCAGCTGGGGAATATGAAGTCTTATCATGGATGGGGAGGGTTGAGGATGCAAGAAAGCTATCCGAAATGGTACTTTTACTTTGCACTTGTACTAAATGACAAAAGGTTGAACATGTTTTTGCTTATAAGATTTACGGAGTATTGAATATATTGTAGAATATGAAAAGATCCTGATAACCCACGGTTTATAAAAACCTTAGGCAAGAAAACCCCATTGGATAAAAACCCACTTAAGGAAAAGAGTGTAAGTACACACCCTCTTCTTATTGATGTCTTACGCGGCTTGAATCAAAACCAGTGTGGTTTGATAGCCATTAGCCTTAAGACTATGATTAAGATGAATGAGAAGTGTTCCCATAGCTTCCTTAAGTTGTTTAGCTCTTAGCCTAGTTATTGGTCCGAGAGGAATGTGCAAAGGTTCTTCATTCTTCTCAGCTATAAGCTTCTCCTTAGCTCCATTCTCCTCTGCTACAAGTTGTTCCTCAGGTTCAAGCTTATCCATGTTGTTGCTCCCAAAGCTTTCCTTGACTGTTCTGCCTATGATCGTATCATTTATGTAAAAATGTTAACTGAACGCCCCGACCGCCCCTAGAGGTCTTCATGCCCTCTCTCGGCCCATGGACCTCATCTTTGTCCAACGGTCGGTGCGTTAATTTCGAGAGGCTCGGAAGACTCGTTTACTATTCCTGCAATCACCGCGAGATCTTAATTTGAGCAGCTTGAAAGTCTTGTTTACTAACCCTGCAATCACCACGAGACTTTTCGCTCAAACATGCTTAACTCTGGAGTTCTCTCTAGACAAATGAACGAAAAGATAAGTGCACTTTGGTGACATAGGTAGCCAAATCAATTCTTTTAAACATTTCCACATATACTGTAAACCGGGATGTTACAATGAGCATGAGTTTGGTTGATGTCCCGAATTTTGATAAGAACAACCCTTGAGTATGGGAAAACATTGCCGTGAAAGGACAATCCAAGATTGGCATCTTGTTCCGGCTCGTGTTTCCAAGATCTACATTCACCTTTAACCTTCTCATTTTGGATTCCAAAGTTTTAAGGCCAAAGGCAGAGAACTAGAAATTTTCAGATACTTGTGTTACACTCTTCTTCTAAAGGCTAAATAACTCATTGACCTAGACGATTGCAAGCCCTTGTGAGCTTGATTAACCAACTTGGGTTCCACAGTTGAGAAATGGTAAACAGCTTGGTTAAGAGGATGTGGACGTAGTTATCCAAAGAAGTAATCAAAGCAGTGTTTATTCCTTGTAGGTTTACACAGAACTTAGAAATGATGCACCCGCGCTTAGGTCCTCACTTTAAAGGTATAGAGATATAGTCGTAGAAAACATTTTTACTTTTGCATGATCTATTTAAAGAATTCACATAATGTGTAAGATCACTTGAGTTGGAAATGACAAGACCAAGTCAGCCCCCAAAACAAAGCCTGCTCAATCAATTTACATTGCTATCTAACTCCTGCAACTTTAGAGCCAACTCAGTGTTTTGTCCAGCCCCTAAGGTTCTCGCAAGTGACTGTATAGCTCTAGTAATTAACTCTTTCTTCTGTTTATCACCAGAAGTGCTTGCACCGCTTGATCTAGACACATCTTCTTCCTCCTTCCATGTTACGCACAACCCTTTCAACCACTCCTCCAGAAATGAGGCTTTCTGTAGAGTTTAATCAGACACCAACAAGAAAATTTGAGTCAATAATCCTCTAAAATCATGCAATCGGTATCAAAAACAATAGCTGCCAGTTTCTTACTCTTAAAAGAAAATCTGTCAAAGCTTCACAATGACAGCTTGAAACTAGGCCCAGGAGATGCAGCATGGTTGAAGTTAACTGAAACGACCAACCACACTTTAGATAAATCATTCATCAATCAAATTAGGCCAATGTGGTTTTCATGATACCTGATTCTCAAGTGATCTCTTATATTTGAAATTTGTTGGAGTCGTCTCTCTGTCTGAACTCATACTCTGTAAAGTATGCTCTACACCTTTGACAACGTCAGGGAATGATCTGCCATAAGCTGCAATTACATGACATGCGAGAAAGAAATTAACCATACAGTACAACTAAAACCCATATTTCTTTTTTTTAAGAAAGATAAGGGAATGCTTAATTCGACAAAAAATAGTATCAAACTCACCAAATCGGGTTGCTGGAACAGCTAAAGCTGCAGCAGCTTGTATCCTAATCTTAAAGTTTGATGCATCACGAAGCAGCAATAGTAGAACACTAAATACACTTGGAGCCCTGCAAAAGAAAAGGGGTTGGTAAAGGCCACCAAGAAAAGCAGCTTGGGTACTAGCAAAATGATGCATACCAATCCATATCTTGCAGCATTATTGTCTCATTAGAGAATAAATTGCTTAACGCATGACAGACATTCCACTGAACCTGTACAATATCCAAAGTCAAAACATGTAGTAGAAAAAAGTAAGGATGTGCAAACAAACTGAACCACATTGAAACAAACCAGATAAAATTTATTATGTTTCTATATAAGATGTCTTAATCAAACCAAACCAAATTAATTAGAAGTGAATTCGGCAAGCTTTCTCCCAATCATAACTAGGCTGACTCAAACCAAAACTGATTAAAACCTAAATGCTAACATCCAGATGAAACCATCTCGTATACCTTAACATTACCAGTAGTTACACAGGAAAGAAATGCTTGCACGGTTCTCTCCAACCAGCTTGAATCTCCCACGCTGGATAGATGGTGAGAATTTGATGAATGTTGATGGGGCAAAGGTAATACCACTTGGTCCAGTGGCTTTGTACTTGTCATGCATCTCAATTTTACATATTTTGAAATACTCCCCAGTGCCCGAACCGCATTGGATTTAACCTAACAATAGAATTCCGGCAATGATGATGGCAAAAGTGTACATAACAGCGAATACTGAAAACTTTTACATGCTTCAAAGAAGAAAAACTACAAGCCAATTTCGCCATCCACATGGAACAGACAAATGCAGTGTGGGTTTCTATCAGAGGAACAAAACACTTTGGATAACAAGTGAAGGAGAGAACAACTACAAAACACTTTGGATAACAAGAAGGAGAGAACAACTAATTAATTTTGGGGTCAGAGTTCATTAATCATCACGATATGTTCGGATCGAATTCAGTACCTTGTCCCCATCGTCAGTGAGGCGCAAAGCACATTCTATTAGTGCGCCCACAACTCGAGAAGTTGTATTTGATCCTACTAAGGAGGAGAAAGTATAAGTAATTACGAAAGTTGTGACATAGTGTAGCTATAGCGTTGGCATTAATACCTTCAAATGACCTATCATCGACGAAGTAGTGCAGAGAGTCGCATATATTGGCTAAAGCCCACGATGCTGTTATACGCACCTGAATTAACAAGCATTAAGCCCATTGCAGTAGGAAAAGTATAATTTTAAATGCATAGCTCATAAGACCAAACAAATGAAAGTCGGTAAGGCAATACCGAGATCAAGGGATCGTTCGTATTCGCTTCAATAGCTACGATAAAATTTTCATATGTCCTCACACTGCAGCAACAAAGTTCCTTAAGGTCTTGACCACGGATATCTTGCCAGGTATAATTGGGACAACCAAAACATGATGTACAATTAGTGAAAAAGGGTTTAGTTACCTTAAATAAATTTCTGGAAAACATGAAATTACACCAATAGCTCGGCAAGCTGCTGATCTGACTGAAGGTGCTTTGTCATGCAATGCAGCGGTTATCTACAAAAAAAAACTAAAAGCATCATTCACATATTCTCAATTCTAGAGTCAGATGGTTGAATTCCAATCACAACAAGTCTCCAATACTTACAATTGATGAAGTAATAAAGTCCTTTTCGTGCTTATTGAAAGAGACAAATACGGAGGATGTAATACCAGCAAAGCAAGTAACTGTACTGCTTCTAACCTTCCAAACATAGGAAGAATTTTTCAGGACATCTGATTTATGCAAACTACAGCAATTTACATCTATGATTGTTCTATTAGTTGTCAATATATTAAACTCACCACTGCAGCACTATGGTGTAACACCAGAACTATATGTTTACAAATAGCCTCAGACCACTGGTCACATCCTGCCCGAAAGATCGGCTCTCGACCAAATTCAAGATTCTCAAATCCATAGGATGGCGCAGATGAAATTCTTATTGACCTTTTGCAGTCAGATGTAAATGGTGTAGCCACTGATCTATCATACTGAAGATCCTCTGTTCCCTTAAATCCAGATATTGCACGAAGGCATCCATCCAAGACCTACACGCATTTCTGTGTAAGTTCTTACTGTATATGTGGCCCTAATACATTCTTCAACTAGTTTAGCTATCAAACCAGATTCTTTCTAAAAGCAGACAAAATCAAAACTAAATCTGAGTATGCAACCAATCAGCAACAAACGGCTCTGGTGCACAGAAGTCAGGGAATATAGAGTATGTTTTTAATTAAATATATGGAGCATAGTTATTTGAGAATCCTGCCTTAATAGCTGCTGTGAGGATTTTCTCCCCAGTATATCCAACAGACTCTTTAACTGAAGCTTTCCATGCCGCTGGAGAATCTTCAATAACAGCAGACTGCAAAAGTTTATATACGAGGACAGAGACCCGTTCCCAATATGCTGACACTAAGGTTGGGTAATTGAGAGCCATAGCTCGGAGGACCTGCACGGCAACCATATATTTTTGAATGAAAACACAGGACGTGTAATCAAATTCTCTACAAAAGAATTATAAACTTTAGCTAGAATAGCATAGCGCTACATGAAAGGGGAATGAAACAGTAGCATATTCAACCATGCCCGAGTCTGACATAATTTTTTACCACACGCCACCCTCAGCACAAATGTTTACATATCGGTGAATGTGTTCATAATGTATGAACCGAATCCAGACAGCATCATATGCACATAACTTTATTTTTGGCAATTGGCATCTTTCCCTACTTTTTTTTTAGTTTTAGGCATCTTTACTTTACTTCTACAACTCCCCCGAAAGGAAAACAGCAATAAGACGAACCCATAATACCTGAAGAGCCTCAATGCATATCGATGCGTCAGAAAATTGCTCAGCAAAACGAAATAGAGTAGAAAGAACTCCAGACTTCCATTCACACCCATTGAATCCTGAAACGACTTGAAGCAAACATATCAAATATTATAATGAGGTTATTGTTAAGACAGTCGCCACAATGGAACAAGCGCAGAATAAGGTCAACCTGCTGATGTCTCATCCAAAAGCATATTATGTACTTCCATTTGGGGAGGAAAGGTAGAGAATGCAGCTGTTAGGCAACCTATTGCGGCAACCTATACAAAACAGATGATGATATAGGTATGGCATTCACAGGAACAAATTTTACAGAGACGAAGCTTGCATTAAGAGAAGAAAGTTATTCAGCAAGTCAAAAGGCAGAAGCAATCTCCAGGCCCAGGTTCCCAGCTCAGCATAACCAACCATCTGGGTCAGATGTGGGAAGGGTTGAATATAGTGGGAAAAATGTGATAATCATTGGGGAACATATTTGTAAGAATTGGTAGTGGGATCGGAGAGCTGAAAAATCCTCTACTTAGTACAAGATGTGATTCTTTCTTTGGTTGATTGAATGAAAAGTTAACTTTAACTGGTTCTTACCACCTCTTTTTTGCCTCCATGTTTAGAAATTTGAGATACATGGGATTAGGAAACTAGCGAAAAGAAAGGAACCAGAACATAATTTCATTATAGAATAGGAGCTGGAAAACATAAACAGAGATTAAAGTCTCCAAAAATGACCCTCATCCAACACCTGTATCTCCGGAGAAATCCCAATATCTTTCTCCTCCTATTGCTTTATTAAGTCTAGAAACTTACTTATGTAACCAAAAGTAGACTAAATTCCATGATTTTAGTTTATGAAAACAAGGATAGTCCAAGAAAGATATGAATACGTGAAACCAACTCTCCATAATAGGTTGACAAAAAAGACAAAACAACATAAGGAAAAGGAAACACTAACCAGCAGACCAGTTTTATCATTTTTCAAAGGAAACCCCTCATTAATCCTAGCATGTAGAGCCGTTATAACTTTTGGCAGCAATTCTCCTGGCATTCTTGAGTAACTGAAAATGATAACAAACATTAAGGAACACATGAATAACTCATGCAAGATCCCAAAGTATTTGCAAATGTTTAACAGGACACAGCATCAACTAAACAGGAGCTGGGACTACGCATGTATCATGAAGCTCTCGAAATTCACTTTCTCAAAGACAAACCTTAATCAAGAGCAATTAAGGTTTTGTGATGACTGATATGAAATACTATTATAGTAAAGATACAATACTTTTACAGTAAAACGAATATCATTAACTATGAAGACCTGACAAGATAAAACACAGAAGGAATGTACGTACGGTGTGCTTGATATCAGAAGCACGAGAATCTTGAACAGCTGAATCAACAATCTACCGTGGTTATCCCGGTGAATCAAATGTAAAATGCCTACACCCATATGAAAGGGATAAAAAAGCTTGGTCAAACAAGGAATCCAAAACCAGACAAAAAAGGAAAGAAAAATAATGTTGTTGAAGTACCTGTGTGGAGTTGCATTAATACCAGACCAAGGGAATTTGAGAGGGGCATAAACGATCCATACTTGGTGGATTCTTTGTACTCTGCCACTTGAAGGAAAATAGATGAGGGCCCATCCATCATGGTGGTAAGAGCTGATGCAGATGCTATCCTTACCTAGACATTGCAATTTTTGAACAAAAAAGAATTGTCAGGATTCAGCAGTCACAAAGTTGAGCCGGAAAAAAAATCACTGGATATATTTGCTTAACCACAGAAGATGTTGAGAAAGTGAAAATGGAGAACAACATCGAAACATGTGCATCAATGAGTTTGGAATGAGTAAGGAATAACGACCTTCAAATGAGGATCAAACAGCAAGCAGGTCATTAAAGTAGCTTCAAACTTCCTGTTAATGATCTAGAAAGTTAAGGAGACCAGAAATGTTACAATACGCTGCCAGTATGTTGGAGAGAAATTTTCCACCTTGGCTTGAGTACATCATTGGTTGGAAAGAGAGCCATCCACTGAGTAGTGAATGACTTTGAATCAGCTTGGCAAAGATCCTTTACAGACGATTGAGTAATTGTCACTAAAAAGTTAAGTGGAAGCTGAAAACCAACTAAGAATAAAACATTGTTACTAACCTGTATGCAAACAATCGCAGCTATTCTAACCTTGGAGCTTTGGTTACAATATGCATCCCTTATGGATCCATCACTGTCACTCAAATCAGAATCTGATGACATAACATCAGAACCAGCAGAATCATGAGCAGACAAGCGCCGCAAGTCCGAAGACACTGGCAGCTTAGTCTTCAAATCATCCCTCTTGCGCAAGTGGGGTGGCCTATAAGGAGTATTTTCGGTGTTTTGCCTTACTCCAGAAGTCAATGTGGAAAGCTTGACATGTAACTGGTTATCCTTGCGAACAACATCAGAATGAGAGAAGTGGGGCGGGCCAGTAAGTCCAAAACAGAAAAACATTCTCAATGCCGCAATGAAGCTTGAGACCTGCAACATTACAACTTGTGCTTAAACCAGAAAAGAAGTTATCTGAGGGTACGAGGAGCAAGGGGTATCAAGTACCTACTTACGTGATCAGAAACAGGACATTTGATATTTGTAAGGACCAAGTGCACACAATGTAGAAGGCGTGAATAAAAGCTCCACATGAATGGGTCTTCGAGGAGCTGGGCCTTGGATGCTAAGACGTCCATTACTTTCCTTAGAACCTATATCAATGAGGATGGACCAAGTTGGAAAACAAAGGAAGGATATAAGAGAGATGAGATGAGAGGAGGGGATCACCTCCAGGGTGGATTGGCAGACGTCGGTAGGGAGCAAAGAGTCGGGAACAGAAAATGCTCCACCCAGCATGTCAAAGGCAAGAGCCATGGCATCCCATAAGCAACTCTGTTCGGGTCCCAGTCCCAGATTGGAATCATAAAATAAAACCAAATCGTGGTGTAATAACGGAATTATGCGCAGAAGAAACTTGACAAGGTGAATGTTGTCCGGATGGTACAGTGCGGCCAAACGTCTGCGAAAAAGGAAAGAAAGTTAGAGAATGAGGCAGAAGGAGAGAATGAAAGATGATTGATAATACCTTAGAGTCTCGAAAGATTGGATCACAGGTAGGATTCGGGAAGGCACGGGTTGAGGTTGAGGTTGGCGCAGAAGGAACTCCAAGAGAGTAGCAAAAGAGTGAAGAAGGAGCGGCCATGAGGATGAATTTGGTTGCAGGAGCACACGAGCGCAAACATCGTGAATCAGTTGACAAGTATGGCGAGAGACAGCGATCCAGTGAGGACCATCAGCTTTGGAAACCAAATCGAGCAGGAATAGGCAATCGGAAGTGAGCTCGTGCGGCGGGAGGAGGGAAACGGCAGAGACAAGGGAATGGGACTGAGAGAAAATTAGATTCTCAAGCAACAGAGGAACGGGCGTCGTCGGAGTGGTCGAGATCTCGTCTCTGAGAGAGAGAAACGCCGTCCGCCACCTTGACGAAGCTTCCGCCGCGAACATGTTCAGTTCGTGATTCATTTCTGACACGAGACCACAGAGGAAAGGAAAACGAAAGCCATTTGGGCTTTAAACTCAATTGAGATGTCCAATAACATTTGGGCCCACAAATATCTCGACGAATAAATACATCATCATCATCATGTAGTTATAGTTATAACATAACACAGTAGGTGCTCAATCCTGAAAACAACTAACAGACAGAAAGACAAAAAGAAGAAGAAAATGTAAAGCTCAGCTCCAGTTGTGTCTTATGTCTTAGGGAACACCTGATCCGCCCCAGCCTTGTTTGTTCCTTCCTCTTCCATTTTCACACTTGCTTCCTCCATCCCCACTCCTGTAACCTGCAACCCAACCAACCTCTTTAGACCATTTATTTTATGTCACTCTCACACATGTCTATTTTCTTTTCAATTCACCTTTGAGCTTCCACTCTCATCCATCCCCACCTCGAAACCTTTCCCACGCTCCATAACTCCTTTCACTCCATCCTGCACTAACACGTCATCATTATTATATCAACTTTCTTCAGCTAGATAGCCGGACACATATTCTACTCAAGTTAGTTGAAGATTAAATGCATAACTAGCCTAGGATAATGTATCNTCCTGCACTAACACGTCATCATTATTATATCAACTTTCTTCAGCTAGATAGCAGGACACATATTCTACTCAAGTTAGTTGAAGATTAAATGCATAACTAGCCTAGGATAATGTATTGAAGATTCACTAGCCTCACTTAAATGTTTCTCTACATACATTCTGGACTTATTAGGTTTTGGAGTCTCGGGATGAGACAAAGAGTTTTTGGCACATTGCGCAGAGAAGATTCACTTCTGGAAAATGCTCTAAACCTACGTCAACTAATGGCTTCAATATGTTTTTGCAGTGCTTCAGCAATAGATGCAAATAAGAGATATAATCTTGTATTACCTTGTCCTTTGTATCAGGTTCCACAGCTTCTCTTTTTACTCTGCTTGGTATAGGTTTACTGCAAAATGGGATGGAAAGCTGAGCAAATCCTACCCCGTTGGCACCGAAAGAAAAACAGAAAAAGAAGCATTTATATTCTCTACCGGTCATCATCTACATCCATGTCAGAATCTGGATCCCATCTTTTATCTCCATCTTCTTGGTCTTCATCTACCTTTAATTTACATACAAAGATTGTAATCTTAGTTACACTTAACTAGCCTCACCAAGATCCATAAGGAAATGCAAGAAAGAATGGGATACAGAGGTTAGTCAAACACAGTTCGCATGATTTGCTTGGGGGACATACCTCAGGAGCCTCTGTTTCTGGTGGTCTTTCCTGAAATGGCACACTTGGAGCATGCCGAAGCTTAGAGAGATTGTGCAGAAGGTCATTCCGAATCTCTTCAAGCATTTGACGAGAATTCTTATTTTCCATGTTACTGGGAGCAACATGAAGTGTATAGTCTGGACCAAAATATTCATAATATTCATGCTCTGGCATCTTGTCATCAACTTCGACTCCAAGTGCAACTCCGGTCTGTCAAACAGTTTGTTGCAATAGATTCAAAGAGAGTAGCAGTAGAAAAACAAAAAACAAAATGATCTCATAAATCTGATAACCGTTTGTGACAGAGAGCTGGTCTTGATACAGAGATGAAAAAAATTTCAGTGAGCATCCATACAATAGACAGAGGAAAGTACCTCATAGCACCAGCAACGAGCAACATTGCGGATAGTGTAACCACCACCGCCCAAGAGTAGCAGGGGAACATTGAACGATCTCATAAATTTCACACACTCAGCATGACCTTTGATAGAAAGGTTAAAGCATCCCAACCTATCGCCAGACAATGAATCAGCACCGCACTGCAATACAACGGCACCTGGTCGAAAAACTTCCATCACTTTTCCCATGATGGGCTTGAATAACAGATGATAGCTCTCATCATCGATTCCATCATCCAGTGGTACGTTGAGAGAATAGTACTTTCCAGTTCCATAACCAATATCCTGGATATGACCTGTACCGGGAAAGTAATCCCCAAATTTATGAAACGAGACAGTCATGACCCTGTCAGTAGCATAAAACGCCTCCTCCACTCCATCTCCGTGGTGAATATCAATGTCAACATATAGAACACGCTGCAAAAACCGGAAGGAAGAGTTGAGATTCAGAAGTCAAGGTTAACATCTCAAATATCATGGAGAAAGGGAGAGAAACCTCATGCTGCTTAAGAAGCTCTAGTATAGCTAGGACGATATCATTGACGTAGCAGAAACCAGAGGCCTCGCACTTCTTAGCATGATGGAGACCACCAGCCCAGTTGATGGCAATATCGCAGAGGCCATGGTTGAGCTTGACAGAGCCGCCAACAGAGCCCCCGGCGTAGGTCTGGCAGAAAGAATAAAGGCCGTCAAAGACGGGACAATCTTCACCAACATTGAAGCGCTTGAGCTGGCGCATCTGGTCTTGCTGGGTCTCAGGGGTAATGCTGCGGAGGAAGGAGACATAGTCGTCGGCGTGGAAGCGGCAGAGATCACGGTCGCGGGCAGGAAAGGGCTTAAGAACCTGCATATGCTGGAGGAGACCGTAGTGAGCTAGAAGGGCATGGGTCATGCGGATACGGTGGGGCTTCATCGGGTGACCTTGACCGTAGTAGTAATTGCCAACCTCTGGGTCATAGAAATAGCAAACTTTCCTCTTCACACCATCAGGTCCAGACGCCAGCGAATTGCCGCCGGTATCCATTCCCTCAAATCTGAACAACCATGAAATTACAAAATGAAATCAAATGAAAACTAAGCTAAGACCAAACCCTAGCAGACATGTTCTGTTCCACACAAAATATTAGGTCTGGAAAAATCAACGACAAGTGATTATATCCTAATTAAAGTGCAGAGGGCCTGACCTTTTTATAGGGATCGAGTGTGAATGTGAGTGTAGTTTGTAATCACAGTCGGAGGCGAAGCTGAAGCTGAAGCTGTCTTCCTCGGCGCAGTCAGTCGCTCTGGAACCGTCGAAGCCTAGAAGAAGAAAGAGACTGCATTTCTGCTTTTTCTTATAATGGAAATAAAAGGCTCATTTTAATCTGTTATGGCCCATTTACTAAGCATTGAATCATGACTACCACTAGCCCATTGGGCTTTTTTAGCATTGAATATCCATTGGTTTCTATGGAAAGTCAGAGTCACGAACTCACGATCACAAATCAATTGGGACACAAGGCAACTGAGCAAGTCACTGTTTACTATTTCATAAAAACGAGTAATCACAGAATATTGATTGTAAAAAAAAAACATGGAGACATCAACACATTATGTGCTTGGCAATGAAAAAAAATATATATATACAGTACATCATCCTACATATAAAGAATGGGTGTGCTGCTTCTTTGGCTACAAGTATCCAAGTAGATGGAGCAAGAGGCAGAAAAGGAAGAAGAGAGAGAGATACAAGGTGGATAAGGAGGATGCATCATTGACATTGTGGGTAGGAAGAGGAGTAGGAGCGAAGACAAAAGATCTGCAGAGTGGGCAAGTAAGATGGCCACGGAGAAGCCAAGGTTCAATGCAATGGATATGGAAGAGATGGTCGCATCTGGGGAGATGGGTCACCGCATCCTCAGCCTCAAACTCTACTAGGCATATGGGGCAGCAACACTCCTCCTCTGTTTCCTTGTCCCCGAACATCACTCCTGTTAGTCGGCAACCGTCATCGTTATGTGCTTCAGCATCTCCACCACCACCATTCTTTTTCAACCTCCCCAAGGGAATGCACACACATGTGTAGAACACTATGGCTGCTGTGCACAAAGGCGACCGCGGAAACAACATTGAAATCATCTTTCTTCGGCTGTCTGCTTCATTACCTCACTCCAACCTTGTATTTTATAGACCACTATCATCTCCAAGATGACCATCGAACCTTGAATTTAGCAGTGTTGGGACGGCGCCGACCCCACCCCCCTATCTCTTATTATATTCATTTGTTTTTTTCTTTAATCAAGTCAGCGATTCTCCCAATTCCAAGAAAACTCTGGGAGTGGTTATGGTCAACGTATGAGATGCACATGCTTCCATCTTAAGCATTACCTGATCCTTACATATAATAATAGTAATGACAAGAGGAAACAATGCAACAAATCACATGATGCCGTAAGAAACAAAAGATGGCATTGAAATGCACCACCCACCCCATCCCTGAAACCTCGGATTCATCACATAACATAGTCAATGGAATTGCATATCTAGTACATTGTATATTAAAAAAAAGAACGGAGTCCTCCCATCTAAACAGGCCTTGACTTTGAGTTTCACGAATATAATACAGCCGACCAAATCAAACTAAAGATCCCCCGAGTGAATCATAAAACTATTTTATTGTTGACTCCCAACATTTTGGTTTACCAAATTCTTATTCAATGCAGCGCGCATGATGTAGTTTTATGCCTAGTGTCTGTAACCAGGACCCTGCAGTTAACAGGCATGAACTCGACAATAATAACATTCACAAATGAAGATGACAGATAGGCCTCCGCATAATTTGACACCCAATGCAATGCTAAATATACTGTTCTTCTCACTCTAGCATATGCCAAACGAGTTTGCAGTCAATACTAGTCTAGAATGAATGAAAACAGGTGTTAGCATGAACCAGAGGACTCTATCAGTCATTCTAGAGAAAATTATTGACATCAGAGTCGAAGCAGAAGAGATTGATTTGATCTTCGAAAGGTTATTAGTACAAGGCAAGTATGATAGCATCATATGGAGACGGTATACCTAGCAGCATAGGAGAATCAGAAGAGTTTGTCGAGTGGTTTCTTTTTGGAAATGGCTTCCCAAGCCAAAGATGGAAAGGGAGCCCTTTTATCCATGAAGTCCTTGACAGCCTTAAGATCAAGAGCAAATCCTTTTTGGGTTAAGGTCTGAACAGCCGAGTGGGCTCGTTCGAGGCCCCTTGCTCTGCACAAGGCATCAACCAATCCGACGAAAGTGGGGATGTTGGGAGAGTGACCAGAGTGGAGCATCTCAAGAGAGAAATCAAGAGCGTCGTCAAGCATGTTGCAATGGCACAAACCCTGAACAAGGACAGCGTAGGTGAAGGCATTAGGGGCAATCCCATTGGTCTGCATTTTCCTGAAGATCCTCTTAGCGTCTTGAGGTTTGTGAGCCTTGCAGAAGCCCTCGACGACGGCAGTGTAGATAACGACCTCAGGGATTGTACCTTTGTCACGCATCGCCCCGAAAAGCTTCATGGCTTCCTGCACAAGTCCATCTTTGCAGAGGCCGTCAAGCATGGCCACCGCGTTAGGAATGAGACCCCTTTCTTTGAGCGTCTTGAAGAGATCATCGGAATCTTCAGGCTGACTCTGCTGCTCCATTTTGGGTTTGGGGGTTTCCTCTGGATGATGGACTCCAAGCTTGAACTGTTCGAGGAAGGCATGGTCAGACAGAGTATTATTATCACTCCGTCTCTGAGATCTGTCCCCTCGCAAGGGTCTGTTGGGTAAGGGATCTGGAGGGCCTGTTGAGGCAAAGCGTGTCGCGGACATCGACGGCGTCGTAACTCGAACCATCCGTCTGGCAAAAGCGACGACTTTCGAAGAGGGCAGCATCCCAAGGGTTTGAGAAATGAATCAAATTGGAGTCGGAGGCGGAGGAGTAAGAGGACTTGAGGGATATAATTGTCATTTATGTGTATAAGAAAACAAAAACCCTTCATCCCCTGTCTCTGGATAAGCTTCACTCTCTCTCAATTCAACTGCCCAACCTACTCTTCCTTCCTCTGTGAACCAATTCTCTCTTGCTTCCTTGTAGTGGCGTCTATGGAGGTCACCAATAGCAGCAGCATCATGTGGTTCTTCAGGGACAAAGGTTTTGATGATCCCAGTATCGACAAGATGTTGAGAAAGTGCAAGCAGCTGGACAAGGCCCAGACCGATGTTGCATCTCAGAACTGGGACTACCTCACAAACGTTGTCGGTATCCAAGAGAGGAAGCTCCCTTCCGTCGTCTCCAGGTGCCCCAAAATCCTCACTTTACGCCTCGACGACAGGCTCATCCCCATGGTCGAGTGCCTCTCCACACTTGGAAGAAACCCTCGTGAAGTTGCTTCTGCCATTACCAAATTCCCTCCCATTCTCTCCCATAGCGTCCAAGAGAAACTCTGTCCCCTTCTTGCTTTCTTCCAGGCCTTGGGTGTGCCTCACCCTCAACTTGGCAAAATGATTCTCTTCAATCCAAGGCTTATCAGCTACAGCATTGACACCAAGCTCACTCTCATTGTCTCCTTTCTTGCTAGTCTCGGCCTTGACCAAGATGATATGATCGGTAAAGTTCTGGTCAAGCACCCATTTCTCATGGGCTATAGTGTTGACAAAAGGCTACGCCCTACCACTGAATTCTTGAAATCATCCGTTGGTCTCACACAGGATGGCATTCGCTCACTGCTCATCAATTTCCCACAAGTCGTGTGCAGAGACGTTACCAAGATCCTCAAACCAAACTATGATTATCTCAAAGACTGTGGCTTTGGAGATGCACAGATAGCCACCATGGTGACTGGTTATCCCCCAATTTTGATTAAGAGTATCAGGAATTCACTAGAGCCTAGGATCAGATTCCTGGTGCAGGTGATGGGAAGAGGCATGGATGAAGTGGCTTCTTATCCTGAATTCTTTCAGCATGGATTGAAGAAGAAGGTCGAATCACGGTATAAGCTTGTCAAAAAGAACAACATTGACTGCAGCCTTAGAGAAATGCTGGACTGTAACACAAAGAAATTTCATGAGAAGTTTGGCTTTTCAGAGGTAACTGCATCCTATGCAAGCCTATAGATCATTCTAGTTTTCCTTCATCAGTCTCTCTCTCTCACTCTGTGTAAGCTTTATTCAACTTGTGCGCCAATGTCTGGCACAAGCTTTCCTTCACTGATTGTGATATCCATGGAATGTTATCCAGATATCATTGATCCCATTAACTCTTTGCATTTGTCTATCATCCATTCCACACTTTCTTATGAGACTTAGCTTAACTAAGTAAAACCACCACCTTGGCCCGATCAAGTGCACATCAATACAATGTTGTGCCCTTGTTTTCAGGTATATAACTGCAATTGAAACCTGATTTTTCATATTCTTGTTGAAATGAAAAAGGGTGTAGTCTGGAAATAAAACAATTGACACTGCGATGATGAGAGTATGATGCATATTCTGTTGTATGAGCAAGTCTCATTTCTGCCTTGTGATACTTGCAGCACTCAACAAGTAAAGGAATAATCTGCAAAACAGAATATGCAGCACTAGGCTCAGGGCAGTCTAGCAGCTTGTGATCATTTGTACCTGTCATATGAAACTGGAGATGAGCATGAAATGGAACCCCTCTCCTCTGTTTTAGCCAAAAATCAGAGATTTTGTTTGCTTCAGATGTTCCTTCAACTTAGTTCCCTTTGTTTGTAATTTGTAGTATTTGATTTTGATCTATGTAAGGTTTCCGTTGTTGAAGAGGTAAAGAAAGAGTAGCAAAAGTGCAAAAGATAGATGAGGCCTGCGTTAAGAAAGAGCCCAAATATCCAAATGAACTTTAACCCAAGTTAAGATGAGGCCTGTGATAAGAAAGAGCCCAAATATTCTTGTTCTTGTAAGGCCCAAGTTTAGAGGACTAGGCCTATCTGTGTGTTCGACAGACTGCTTGCCGTTTGGAATCGGTAGGAACGTTTCAGCGACTTAGGTCGGTCGATTCAAGGCTTCAGGAATACTCCGCCATTGATTGAATGAGACAGTGCAGGTTTAGGGTTTTAGGCTTGCAGAGGATGTTCTAAATGGCTATAATCGCAGGTAAAATTCTCTCTTTCTGTCTCAATTTCTAGTTGGAGATGAGTAGTTTGTCGGTGAGTGTGGAGCGAGAGAGGGCCATGAGAAGCGGGCTCGAGCATGTATTGAACTATCTGAAACGTAATCAGCTCGAGAATCCTGGTTTCTTGTATGCAACGGAGGACGACGGTGGCAATGTTTTCTGGGCGGATCCATCTTGCAGGCTGAATTACACACACTTTGGGGATACTGTGGTCTTTGACACGACCTATAGGAGGGGCAAGAGGTATCAAGTGCCGTTTGCAGCTTTCACCGGATTCAACCATCATGCACAGCCTGTTCTCTTCGGTTGTGCTCTCATACTCAACGAGTCCGAGTCCTCCTTTGTCTGGCTTTTCCAGACTTGGCTTCAAGCAATGTCTGCTCCCCCTCCTCCCTCAATCACAGTCGAACCAGATCGGCTCATACAGCTTGCTGTTTCTCAAGTTTTTACTCACACCCGCCTTCGTTTCAGCCAGCCCCTCATCCTCACGGATACCGAGGAGAAACTTTCTCACGCCTACCAGTCTCATCCTACCTTTGCATCCGAGTTTATACATTGCATTAATGAGACACAAACGGTTGACGAGTTTGAGGCGTCTTGGGAGTCCATCGTCACAAGATACTATCTAGAGGATAACGACTGGCTCCAGTCTATTTATCATGCTAGGCATCAATGGGTCCCTGTTTTTATTCGAGACACTTTTTATGGAGAGCTGTCGGCAAATGAAGAAAGCAGCATTTTGAACTCATTCTTCCAAGGGTTTGTAGATGCGTCAACTACGATGCAAATACTCATTAAGCAGTATGAGAAAGCAATTCATAATTGGCGGGAGAAAGAATTGAAAGCAGATTACGAAGCAGCTAACTCTACTCCAATTATGAAGACGCCCTCTCCCATGGAAAAGCAAGCTGCTAGCCTTTATACAAGGGCAGTGTTCAGCAAGTTTCAGGAGGAGTTTGTTGAGACCCTTGCAAATCCTGCAAGTAGGATTAGTGATTCTGGAACTTGCACCACTTATCGTGTGGCTAAGTTCGGAGATACTCACAAAGGTCACACAGTCAATTATGACTCTCTTGAGGGAAAAGCTAATTGCAGCTGTCAAATGTTTGAGTATTCAGGGATTATTTGTAGACACATATTGGCTGTATTCAGGGCCAAAAATGTTCTTACTCTGCCATCTCGATATCTACTAAAACGATGGACCAAAGAAGCTAAGACTAGAGGCACTGAGGACCAACCCGACTTTTCAAACAGTTGTCAAGAATCTTTGACAGTCTGCTATGACAATTTACGCCAAGAAACAACCAAGTATGTGGAGGAGGGCGCCAAATCTGTTCAGACTTATAAAGTTGCGATGGATGCCTTAGATGATGCTGCCAAGAAGGTTGCTGCCGCAAGTAACAAAATTAGAGGAGCAACAACACCTGGAACTGCACTTCCCAATGGGAATTCTTACCCATCTGAGGAAGCTCAAGAAACTGCAATCAATCATCCAAGGGTAAGCAAATATATCTACTAGTACTCATAATTTTTTGACAATGATATCCTCTGTTTATTGGAAATAAGTATTTGCTTCAGTGTCAGGTTGAAAAGGAAAGGACGTTACTTGAACTGACAGCTGAGTTGGAGAGGACAGGTCAGCGATGTGAAGTTTATCGAGAAAGTCTGCTGTCTATTTTGAGAGATATGGAAGAACAGAAGTATCAGCTATCCCTCAAGGTACAAAATGCTAGACTAAGCTTGAAAGAATGAGGACAACCTGCTAGATACATAACATCGCGATTCAACTCGTAATCTGGTTGATATTGCAAACAAGTATGGGAATCAACTTCAAGCTCTTTTCTGATCGAGGAAATGATTGGGAGTACAATCTGTTGCAAAGGCTACCTACTGTAATAGGGAAATTCTGAAAATTAGTTCCCTTTTTCAAACCCCTTTGGGATTGTACATGAGCAATCATATGAAATATCAGATGGTTAACAGATGAGGATGGCAGTCGGAACTTGTTGCTGTTTCACAGATTATCCTTCAAGCTAATTTTGATGTTCTGCACTTTGATGGACACTTGTAACTTTTGATCTTCCATTTCTTTCAACACTGAAAGTAGGTTCGTCCTGTAAGCTTCACATTTCCTGTTTGCTAATTCCAGTTCGTTTCTGAGCTGATTAATCTTCTTGTCCATTTCGTCCTGCAAATGGAGTTATAGGGTCATGCAATGGGCCATCAGTTGAAGCACATAACAAAAATTGACCTTGCAAATTTATAACAAAGGCTCACAGTGACTTAAACAAAGACCATACACTTAACATGCGAAGAAAAAGATTACTATGTGAACGATGAGCTCATTGGTCAAAGTCAAACCATAGCAGAGCAATCTCATATGAACTTAATTGGTACAGTTTAAATGTATAGTCTAACTTTTTTTAAGAGAAACGAACTTAATTGTTAAATATCAAACGAAAATGATCCTCACCTCGGTCTCGGGTTGCTGACAGTCCTCAATGCAGCACATCCGTTTTCCACCGGATACAGAACTCTCTTTAACATGCCCATTAGCCATAGTTCTTCTAACTTCATTTTTCATTGCTGCGGAAACAGTCTTGGCAGCTTCTTGCAGAGCACCTACTGCGACATCACAAGTGTACAGAGATTTTGCCGCTTCTTGCACAAAATTAAAAGCTTTGTGGCGTAAGGTGTTGTATCGGACAGTATGAGATTCCAGGTAATTAGCATACGCATGCAACCCATAATCATCAAATATAACACTGCTCTTGGCATTTCTGGTCCATCTTTTTAGGATATAGTAAGGTGGAAGTGTAAGGAGATTGGTGACCCGGAAGACTACTAATACATGTCTGCATATAATGCCAGAGAACTCAAACATCTGGCAACTGCAGTTTGCTCTCATCTCTAAAACGTTGAACTTAACGAAATGAGCTTTGAGAGCCTCTCCGTATTTTGCAACCTGGTAGGTAATAAGATCCCCATCATCATTAGCTTTGGATGCCATGAAAGTTAGAGTTCCAACTAGTTCCTCCTGAAACCTCATAAACAGTTTCTTTGTGTAAAGTTCAGATGCCTGCTTCTCCATTGGAGATGGAGTCTTCAGAGCAGGAGGTGAGTTCATTGTATCATAGTCTGCTTTAACTTCTTTTTCGTGACGACTCTCCAAAGCTCTTTCATATAGCTTAAAGAACTGGCTTAGATTGGTTGAAGCATTGATATAACCATCAAAATACGAATTTATACTGTCACTGCGCTGAGTTAGGGACATTTCGGCGAAAAAGGTATCACGGAGATATACTGGGACCCATTGGCGGCGATCAGAGTAAATTGCTTGTAGCCACTCATGATCTCTTAGCTCATATTTTTCAAGAAGTGTAAACCAGCATGACTCGAAATCATCAACTGAGTCAGTCAGATTGACAGTTTTATGGAAATCTGACTCAAAAGAAGGATGCTGGAGGAAGACATGCGACAACTTTTCCTGACATTTTTTGAAAATATGCCATTTGCAAAACCGATGGCGGGCTCCTGGAAAAACCTGCATGATGGCTGCACGTATAACTGCATCATGATCAGTGGTGATGGAGACAGGAGGGTGGGCAGACATTGCTGCTAGCCACGTATTGAAAAGCCATACAAATGAAGCCTCGGTTTCATTAATGATAAAGGCAGAGCCGAAAAGAATGGGTTGTCCATGGTGATTTACACCAGTGAAGGGTGCGAAAGGCAAACGGTACCTGTTGGATCTGTAGGTTGTATCAAAAGTAACAGTATCCCCAAAGTAAGTGAAATCCATTCTAGCTTTTGGATCAGCCCAGAAGACATTACCGACAGACTGGTCTTCACTTCCCTGTACAGCATAAAAGAAGTTTGGGTTGTCGGCATTCATCTGCCTCAAGTAGTCAAGAAGAAGTTGAATCTCCCCTTCTATGCTCTTCTGCCGATTGTTCCTCATATAATTTCTACAGTCGACTTCGGTGAAGCCAACCTTGGTAATGCCACCATACTCTTTGATGAGGGCGGACATAATCCTGCGGGGACCCATCCCGGCAGCTTGCAAAGTGTCTATCAAGGTCTTGGCAGGACCAGAGATTTGCCTGTGGGAACGGAGACAGTGGACTTGGTCAGGAGGAACCAACTCATGGTTGTGGTCTTTGACAAAGCCGGAGACAAGCCATTTACCAGAGTCGTGCATCTTAACAGAGAGGGAGGCTTTGCAACCGACTCTTGTGATGGTCCTTGGACGCTTGATCTCCCGATCCTTGGTGCGCTTCTCGTTCATATTCCTGAAGCCTTCTTTGGCACACACAAATTGCCTCTGTATAATAGCTCCATCTCTGCGGGAGCGGCGGGAGGAGCTGACACGGGTACTAAAGCCAATGCGACGCGCATAGGAGTTGTAGAAAGCCTTGGCAGCTTCCTCGGACTCGAATTCGAGACCATCATAAGGCTCGAGATCCAGAAGATCAGCCTCGGGGAAGTAATTTCCAGTGTCAACAGAAATTCCAGGCATGGGGCTATCGAGCATATCATCGTCGTGGTGTTCGATATCAATCGCGTCATCATCTACGTCTCCCCCACTACTAACTCCTAAGCCAATATCGAAGTCTAGCACTTCGTTATCCATTTACTGTCTAAAATTACCAGGGAAGCTATCTAAAAAAGCATACAGTACCTGCGGGGAGAATAGGGTTCGTGCGAGAGATCGATCGTCTGTGGAAAGAAACGCAAGGGAGGGAGAGTGGGAGGAGGAGGAAGAATAGACGCTACTCTTCTTTTTTATCCAAGGCCCATTACTCCGTCATACTACTTGAGGCCCAACTTCTTTCTTCGGCCCACTCCTACCTAGAGAGAGTCGTCGCATGCGTACACAAAACGACAAGCTGTTGTGATAATGAATGATACTACGACGTACTCGCATATATTATACAATAAACGAAATGTGAATACAAGGTTTATATGAAAATTTTCTACCAGGAAAAAATAATAGTGTGGGCATTAATATTAGTCTACAAAACTCAATGAATATGCGTTTAAGGGAATTGAAAACCACCAGCACCCCCTGCACCACCTTCAGCGCCAGCAGCAGGACCTGTGTTAGGATTAATGGCGGTCCAAAGAAGAGAGATGGTGATGGCTATTAGCCCTGCCCACACAAACACTATGGTTGGAGTTTTCCCTCTCCTTCCCATCAATCCTTTTGCGAATGGATATAAATGCGCCAACACCCAAAAGCTGAAAAATGCTCCTCCGATCAGCTTGCTCCACTGTGGCACAGTCTGGTATATCGTCCTAACAAACGCCACCACGATCGCTATTATGTTCACCATCGCTATCACTATAGGCGGTATCATCAGCGACGACCACTTCACTATGTACAAATCCGCGTATATGTCGTCGTTGTCATCTCCCCCTGACTTGGTTGTCAAGGTAAACGAGATCTCTATTCCCGCTATGACTTTGAGGATTCCTTGTACCACCGCGTACAGATGAGAGCTTGTTCCCGAGATAAGCCACCACTGTTCGTTTCTCCACCATTCTTCCAGTCCAATGCCTGACCATTTTACCTCCAAAACCGCCAACCCGATCAAACAAATTGTGATCATAAGTAGGTAGACTAAGAAGGAGATACTAAGCGTCCGCACGATGAACTGTCCAGAGAAAAGAGAGAAGGCCGGCAGAAAACAGTAGAGGATGAGAAACAATGAGGTAAAGGGATATATTCCCACATTCAGGTATGCGAGACGCTGGAGGAACTTAAGACGTTTTGATGCGAGAATGGCGTTGTTTCTAGAGAAGAAAATCTCCACGGAACCTGTGGCCCACCGCAACACCTGGTGAAGACGATCTGTGAGATTAATGGGCGCAGAGCCTCTAAAAGAATCTCGTTTCGTGATGCAGTAAACAGAGCGCCACCCACGGTTGTGCATGCGGTACCCTGTGACCACGTCCTCTGTCACAGAACCGTAAATCCACCCGACTCTATCACCCCATTCCGTTTTATCCTCATACCAACAAGAGATTACAGATACAGACTCTGCCACAGTGGTTGCGTCAAGTGGGTCACGAGGTACTCTAAGCGCCCCTGGAGGACGACCGTACTTGACAGCAGGATGGTCTGCCAGTGGACGGCCTTGGAACTCTGCGATGGGAATTGATTCAGCAAGGAGTGTGGAGTTGCCGAAACGTTTGGGAAGTTGTGTGACATCAAGGTCTGGGTCAAAGTCACTGGTGGTTAGAGCCTCTGTCTCTGACTCCTTCTTCTCAAGAAGCTTGTCAGGGTTTGGTGGATCAAAACCGTAGAGAGCAAAACGCCTAAACATAGTACCTGTTCCAACATAAACTGGTCCCTGCACAATTTTTAAAAATATATATTCAATTCACAAACTAAACTATAGTCAGTCGGTTAGTTTTAGATTAAAAGTATGTATTATTCACCTGGACACCATCGAGAGCACGCATATTACCATCGAAAAAGACAGTGTTGTTGTTGGCATATCTATCAGAAGGATCAATGCCTTCGAATCTCTGAGGAAACTGAATGTAACAAATGTCTTCACCTCCTCTGTCCATCATAAAACACATCCCTTCTCGCACGGCCTTACAATTATAAATGTAATGATCACAATCAAGATTAAGGATGAAGGGTCCATTTGAGAGAATAGCAGAGGCACGAACAAGTGCATTCATGGCTCCGGCTTTCTTGTTGTGATCATAGCCAGGTCGTTTCTCACGTGACACATACACAAACATGGGTAGACGAGTGTCTGTATCTGAAAAATCAATGATTTTGTCTTCGCTATTGCCAATTAAAGGATCGCTGCTGGGTGGTTTCAACATCACCTGCAAAATGCCAGCATGATCACCTTTGGAATGCTCTCGAGCTGAAGCAGCCCAAGTTCCTGGCCAGTGGGTACCATCAGCCATCCACGTGGCTTTAGGGACTTTCACAGGCTCTGTTGGATCCCCTCCGCTCTCTCTCATATGTTTAAGAGCCTTCATTTCCTCCCTTGCGTTAAACGCATCTGATCTCCTTCGTATTGAGTCAGGGAGGCCGTTGATGCGAATCTTGAACTCATCATACTCTCTCTTAATCTTCCTCCTATCCTTGACAAAATCAATCCTGCTCTTATTTTTTGTTGGATCAATCTTCAAACTGAAATATGTTTCGGGGTTTCGGGGTTCAATGTTATGTTTGCGACAAAAGGGCACCCAAAGATCCGCAAAGCTAGCAGCTTCTGCCATAGCTTCGAAAGAAAGAAGGGCTCCTCCATCATCTGAAAGGTAGCATGACACCTTCTCCACAGGATAATCAACAGCTAAGATGGAAAGCATAGTGTTGGCGGTGACAAGAGGTGGCTCTTTTTCTGGATCTGCAGTGGACACAAAGAGGTCAATGCCTGGGAGATCAGACCTCCCTGTGGGGTTGGAAGGAGAAGGCATGTCAAATTTGTCACGGAGAACTTCTAGGTCGGTTGAGCGATTTATGGGGTTTAACTTAGGGATCTGGTCAAGAATCCATGAGAACCCAAACCAAAGCTCACATATGATTGACATTAGCCATAACCATACTGCATCTTCATTGGGGTTTCGGATCCTCCATGTTAGAAAAAAACATAGCACGACGAAACGAATTGCGATTAGTAGTCTGTAGGGGCTTATGATGGCGGCTGGGATTGGGATGCGTCGACTCAGTGGCCGCCATGGCTTGTCAGCTGTTTCCACCATTCCACCTCTCATTCCTTCATCCATATCATCGTTATACATTTCATCTTGAGGCCAATACGCATTGCCGTAACCATAAGTGCCTTGCGTCTCGAATAACCATCTATTGTGATCAAACTCTCCATTTTGGTTCCTCTTCATCATAGTCATGTTGTTGTTGCCACGTTGATCTTTCCCCGGAGCCGGCAAGGGGAGAGCCCCACTAGAAAAGTCAGGGGTATCATCCTCTAGGTCCCCTATTTTGTATTGTTCCTTGCATCCTGGGCAAAGTCCCGTCTCTTTTTGGGCGTCCATAAAGCAATCCCTACAAATCTTGAACCTAATAACAACCACGTACCATGCTTGTCATTGTCTTGTGAACCAAGCAAATATATATATAGTTATGATAATTAATGTATTAATAAATAAATAAAAATACCGGCATTCACATGGCATCACGTCCTTTCCCCTCTCATCTTTCATGACTTTTCCATCACAAGCAGGCATGGCACACGAAGAGCCTTTAGAGCCAGCCATCTGAGGGTGGGTGACATCTGAATCGATGACCTTGTCCATAAGATGTGCACGCGTGACACTGTTGAAACCTCCGGTAAATAGAGAATTGGACACGTATTGCTCTTCAGCTTTAGTAGCCATGGGTTGGTTATCTGGTGTGGGAGGTATGTGCACTGTGTAGTTAGAATAGTCCCCAGAGAACTCCCCCGATAATTCAATATTGTCCCGAGACAAACTCACATATCGCCCACTAGATGTTCGTCTGGCAAATTTGACGGTTTGGCCACTGCCAGAATTGTTACGGACCTTCTTAGTGTTTGGAGGAGGCGTGGACGCCATTGTGAAGCCAACCAACTGAGCTTGGTTTCTGCGTGAATCAATGTGATCATGCGGGAGAAAGATGAAACGTGATGAATTCGGAAAACCAAAAGGAAAGATAAGGAGGAGAGGATTACAAGGACTAAAAAAGCTGTTTATGCAATACGTCTCTATTTTTGGGCTTCTCATATTATGCATCAATCAATCTATTTGTGGAAGCTCACGAATTTAGTTGTGCTACCTATTTTGGGATTATAGTGTTGGTTTTTTTTTTTTTTTTTAATTTCGGAAACCAATTCCTAGATCATGTAGCACAATGAAATATTTCCAAGTTTCTCATCTAAAGCATGGCCATAGTATATATTATTTGTAGTTATATATGTGGAAATGATTGATCCCCAATGGTTCAAGAGTTACTATTTGCTCCCGATTGTTTAAAATGTAGATTTCTAAACATATATAAATTGAATTCATATATGTAAGAAGATTAGATCATGATATCCTTATATAGATATATATCAATGCACAAACATTAATTGTATGGTAGCTATAAAGAGAAATTGAATATCCGATATAAAAAGCTTCACTGCCATATACTGTATATATAGTTTCTCCATACATATGAGCAAACTAACATGCAAAACTCTTTTGATACTATAAGAAAAGAGTTTGTCCTGTAACATGTTTTGAGAAGCTTTTATAGTTCCAGCTTTTGAATTCACACATTTCTTAACACAAAATCTTTGGATGATTCAAAATAATTTCCACGAAAAGATTTAGCTGTCTTAAAAACGAAAGCTTCTTAACCATGATCTTATCTAGAAAAAGAAAAAAAATATCATAAATCGTGGTGTAGCCATAGCAAACATTGACATGTTTTGCAAATTCTGACCAAAAGATTAGCATTAACACCTAATATAATATTGATTGGAAAAGCAGTGTAAAATGTAACAAAAATAAATAAGCAATTGATGGTTTACGTTTACAAATAATAAGCGTGGAAAAAGAGTTTAATGGGTGTGAAACGCAGCGTTTGGTAAGTCCTCCTTGGTCGGTCGGTCAGTCAGTCCCTTTTAGTTTGATAATTTGAATCGGCGGCGATTTGAAAGTGGAAGCGGAGCGGTGATGTCGTCGTCGTCGCAGAAGCTTGGTGGCGCCACGAGATGCGGGCGCGTGATAGGGCCGTCGCTGGACAAGATCATAAAAAATGCGGCGTGGCGGAAGCACACGTTCCTGGTCTCGGCCTGTAAATCTGTCCTGGACAAGCTCGAATCTCTCTCAGATTCTCCCGATCCTTCCTCTCCTCTCTTCGGCCTCTCCTCCTCCGATTCAGATTCCGTCGTGGAGCCACTCCTTCTCTCTCTCGATACATCCTACGCAAAGGTCATCGAGCCTGCTCTCGACTGCTCTTTCAAGCTCTTCTCTCTCTCCCTCCTCCGCGGCGAGGTCTGCTCCTCCGCTCCCGATTCCCTCCTCTACAAGCTCATCCACGCCATTTGCAAGGTCTGCGGCATCGGCGACGAGTCCGTTGAGCTCTCCGTCCTTCGCGTCCTCCTCGCCGCCCTCAGATCTCCTCGCATCCTCATCCGTGGCGACTCTCTGCTCCATCTTGTCCGGACTTGCTACAATGTGTATCTCGGCGGATTCAACGGCACCAACCAGATCTGCGCTAAATCTGTGCTCGCTCAGATCATGCTCATCGTCTTCACCAGATCCGAGGCCAACTCTATGGACGTATCCCTCAAAACGGTCACCGTCAACGACTTGCTTGCCATCACCGATAAAAACGTCAACGAAGGCAACTCCGTCCACATTTGCCAGGGCTTCATTAACGACGTTATCACGGCCGGAGAGGCAGCTCCTCCTCCTGATTTTGCTCTACTTCTCGAAGAGGAAGAGGATGGCGGTACCAGCAAGATCAGGGAAGACGGTTTCCTTCTTTTCAAAAATCTATGCAAGTTGTCTATGAAGTTCTCCTCCCAAGAGAACACCGACGATCAGATTCTTGTGAGAGGCAAGACTCTGTCTCTCGAGCTGCTCAAAGTCATTATTGATAACGGTGGCCCCATTTGGCGCTCCGACGAAAGGCAAGTTTTATATCTCTCATTTCACACCCTTACATTCCCTGTGACCTAATAAAATCCCCTCCTCAAACTATGCAGGTTCCTAAATGCCATTAAGCAGTATCTTTGCCTGTCTCTGTTAAAGAATAGCGCACTCTCCGTTATGTCTATTTTCCAACTTCAGTGTGCTATCTTCACCACCTTACTACGCAAGTATAGATCCGCTTTGAAATCTGAAGTAGGCATATTCTTCCCCATGCTTGTCCTCCGAGTCCTTGAAAATGTTCTTCAGCCTAGTTTCTTGCAGAAAATGACCGTCCTCAACTTACTTGACAACATTTGTCACGACCCCTGCCTAATCATTGACATATTTGTCAACTTTGACTGTGATGTGGAGTCACCCAACATTTTCGAAAGGTATTGGCAATTACTTATTCTATATCCTCCCAAGATTTCTTGTTTTCTAGTTTCCGCAGAAGCATTCCAAATGTTGTAAGACTGTAATCTTTAGCTGGAACTTTCAGAGTAGCCTACGTGCATGCTCATATTCCATTACCAGTCTTGTACTTTAGTAAAATGTATTAAAGCTCTTATAATTCTATCAGATGTTTGCAGGATTGTCAACGGTCTCCTAAAAACTGCTCTAGGGCCTCCACCTGGCTCGTCAACAACTTTGTCCCCAGTCCAGGATATTACTTTTCGGCATGAATCAGTCAAGTGCTTGGTTGGCATTATTAAGGCTATGGGAACATGGATGGACCAACAATTGAGTGTTGGAGAATCGCTTTTGCCTAAGAGCGTAGAAAATGAAACACCTGCAGACAGTCATTCAAACCCAAATGACGAAGACGGGACAACTACAGATCATGACTTTCACATAGATTTGAGTTCAGAGTCATCTGACGCCGCAACACTTGAACAAAGGAGGGCATATAAAATTGAACTCCAGGTCTTATTTTGCAACATAAAAGAGCTAAAATATTATTTTCCCATTCGGCAATGTTAGTTACTTTTATCATCTTCTTGGTTTATGTGCAGAAAGGCGTTACTCTATTCAATAGAAAGCCTTCGAAGGGTATTGAGTTTCTTATAAGCTCTAAAAAGGTTGGCAGCTCCCCGGATGAGGTGGTGTCTTTCCTGAGGAATACCACAGGCTTGAATGCAACAATGATTGGTGATTATTTGGGTGAAAGAGAAGAGTTTCCAATGAAAGTTATGCATGCCTATGTGGACTCATTTGATTTCAAGGAGATGAATTTTGGCGAGGCAATTAGGTTTTTCTTAAGGGGGTTCAGACTTCCTGGGGAAGCACAGAAAATTGACCGCATAATGGAAAAGTTTGCTGAACGCTTTTGCAAATGCAATCCAAATTCGTTCAGCAGTGCTGACACTGCATATGTTCTTGCATACTCTGTGATTATGCTCAACACTGATGCCCACAATATCATGGTTAAAGAGAAGGTTCGTTTTCATGGCTTTTACAATTTGTTCAGTCTACACGGTTACCTTTTGAACTGCATCTGCATGTGTTAGTTAACGTTTTCTGGATATGTATATGCTCAGAATTTACTTTATCAATATGTATATTGGAGATTGCTTTTTCTGGTATAAGATATTTACGTATTTTACTTGTTTACATCTGCTTTTCTGGTTTATGACAACCAGATGACCAAGGCTGATTTTATCAGAAATAACCGAGGCATTGATGATGGCAAAGATCTTCCAGAAGAGTATCTTGGTGCACTTTATGACCAAGTTGTCAAAAATGAAATAAAGATGAGTTCTGATTCTTCTGCTCCAGAAAGCAGGCAGTCCAATGGCCTTAATAAACTACTGGGTTTGGATGGTATACTCAATCTGGTTTATTGGACACAGACAGAAGAAAAAGCGGTAGGGGCTAATGGTCTTCTTATTAAGCATATTCAAGAAAAATTTAGGTCGAAGTCTGGAAAATCAGAGTAAGCTTATCTACCTTTCAATTAAGTTATATTATTGGAAAGAGAGTCGCAACAGACAATATGATTAGGTAGTATTGATTAAAAAATAGTATTCTAGTGAAGGGCTTGATAGAATGATTGTTCTTGGTATGATCCTGCTGAGCTAGTGAGGTTACCTACAAAATTAGCGAACTAATCTGAAAACCAGGTTTAAATCAACCAGATTTCAGCTTTAGTTTATATTGTTAATTTTTGTCTCCAGAATTTTGTATTCCTGATAATCACTCTTCTTATAAGGATTAAGGTTGAAAATTACGTGGAAATGTCTTGGTCATTACATTGGTCTCATGACTTGGATTCTGTTTCGATCTTGCAGATCAGCTTACCATGTCGTCACGGATGTTGCAATTTTGCGTTTTATGGTTGAAGTTTCCTGGGGACCAATGCTTGCCGCATTCAGTGTTACACTTGATCAGAGTGATGACAGACTTGCTGCAGTTGAATGCTTACGAGGCTTTCGGCATGCTGTTCATGTTACAGCAGTTATGGGTATGCAAACGCAGAGAGATGCATTTGTTACTTCCATGGCCAAGTTCACTAATCTCCATTGCGCAGGAGATATGAAGCAAAAGAATGTCGATGCTGTTAAAGTAAGTTTCGTTTATGGAAATCGTTATTCAGAATGAAAGCAGTTGTTCCTCTCTGAATTTTCTTTACTCACATCTGGTTTTCAAGGAATCAAATAGAAAGAAGAATCAGTCTGTGGCATGCTCCATCATGTGTTTTTAATTTTCTGTTTTCACGTCTTTTCATGTATTTTTCTCAAGCCCTTCCCTTTATGGAGAGAAGTATGCTTGATTTACCTCTGCACAACTTCATTTTACTTCTTATCTTATTCAGGCTATAATATCGATCGCCATTGAAGATGGTAATCACTTACAAGATGCTTGGGAGCATATTTTGACTTGTCTTTCTAGAATTGAGCATTTGCAATTATTGGGTGAGGGTGCTCCAAGTGATGCGTCTTATTTTGCTTCATCCGAGTCAGAAGAGAAGAAAGCCTTGGGTTTTCCTAACTTGAAGAAAAAGGGAGCCCTCCAGAATCCGGTGATGATGGCTGTTGTTCGAGGGGGCTCATATGATAGCAGTGCTATTGGACCAAATGGGTCAGCGCTTGTGAGGCAGGATCAAATTGATAACTTCATTGCAAACTTGAATTTGCTTGACCAGATCGGGAGTTTTCAGTTGAATAATGTGTATGCTCATAGCCAGAGGCTGAAGACTGAAGCCATAGTAGCATTTGTTAAAGCTCTGTGCAAAGTCTCTATGTCAGAGCTGCAGTCTCTTACAGATCCTCGCGTATTCAGTCTGACAAAATTAGTTGAAATTGCGTAAGATTTTCTTCTTTGGATATTCTCTCTCTACAACACATGGAATGATATTAAATACATCTCGTCTTGGCGACTAATTTGGATATCTGTTTAGCACCAGAATTATTCTAATTTCTAATAAGATGTCAACTTATAAATTTACATCTCTTTTCTTGCTGTTCAGCCATTACAACATGAACCGCATCAGGCTAGTCTGGTCTCGTATATGGAGCATCCTGTCAGATTNTCTTTGGATATTCTCTCTCTACAACACATGGAATGATATTAAATACATCTCGCCTTGGCGACTAATTTGGATATCTGTTTAGCACCAGAATTATTCTAATTTCTAATAAGATGTCAACTTATAAATTTACATCTCTTTTCTTGCTGTTTAGCCATTACAACATGAACCGCATCAGGCTAGTCTGGTCTCGTATATGGAGCATCCTGTCAGATTTTTTTGTATCTGTTGGCTTGTCGGAGAATCTTTCTGTTGCAATATTCGTCATGGACTCACTACGTCAACTATCTATGAAGTTTCTGGAACGTGAGGAGCTGGCTAATTATAACTTCCAGAATGAATTTCTTCGGCCGTTTGTCATTGTTATGCAGAAAAGCAGTTCTGCTGAAATTAGAGAATTAATAGTTCGGTGCATTTCTCAAATGGTACTCAGCCGTGTCAGTAATGTGAAATCAGGGTGGAAAAGTGTTTTTAAGGTATATTCTATATGTGAATATAAAGAGACTACCAAAGATACCATGCCGAGAAGTTTATCTTTTATGTAATTGTTTTTTGAAGACATGCCCATGCCCTAGTAGTCGCCTTGTTTGACTGACTAGATACTTTCCTTTCAGGTTTTCACAATAGCAGCAGCTGATGAAAGGAAAAACATTGTTTTGTTGGCATTCGAGACCATGGAAAAGATAGTCCGAGAGTATTTTTCATATATCACAGAGACGGAGGCGACAACTTTTACTGATTGTGTTAGATGCCTTATAACTTTCACAAATAGCCAGTTTACGAGCGATGTTAGTCTGAATGCTATTGCGTTTCTACGATTCTGTGCGCTAAAACTTGCAGATGGAGGCCTTGTGTGGAATGAGAAGGGTAGGTCTAGCAGTCCTGGTACTCCAGTAACAGATGACCATACACCAAATACCCAGAACTTTATGGATGCAGACGAGAACATATCATATTGGGTTCCTTTGCTCTCAGGTAACCTGTTCTATTTTTAATCTGTGAAAAATGCCTTGATTTAACCATATCATCTCCTGGGCACCATACATTTTTTGAATTGATAGTACATGACGCGTGTTTCTGTAATACTTTTTCCAACTTGGTTTGATTGTTTGGGAAGTTAGGAAAGCACAGTTCCCTGCATTTTAATTAAATCTCTTTTATTTTATTACAGGGTTATCTAAACTAACTTCTGATTCAAGACCAGCAATTCGTAAAAGCTCCTTGGAAGTGCTCTTTAATATTTTGAAGGATCATGGCCATCTGTTTTCACGAACGTTTTGGATAGGCGTTTTCAGTTCTGTTATTTATCCTATATTTAACAGTGTGTGGGGCGAGAATGATCTCCTTTCTAATGATGATCACAGTTCATCGTCATCTACATTTTCTCCACATTCTAATGAAGTTTCTTGGGATGCTGAGACTTCAGCTATGGCGGCACAGTCTCTGGTGGACCTATTTGTCAGCATTTTTACTGTTATAAGGTCTCAACTTTCAAGTGTGGTATCCTTACTTGCTGGGCTTATAAGAAGTCCAGCTCAGGGTCCTACAGTAGCTGGAGTCGGTGCGTTGCTGCGGTTGGCAGACGAATTGGGTGGCAGGTTCTCAGAAGATGAGTGGAAGGAGATATTTTTGGCTGTGAAAGAAGCTGCTTCATTGACATTGTCTAGTTTCATGAAGGTACTGAGAACCATAGATGACATTCCAGATGAGGAAACATTGTCGGATCAGGACTTTAATAATGAAGATGACGTGGATGAGGACAGCCTGCAAACTATGTCGTATATTGTTTCAAGAGCCAAGAGTCACATAACCGTCCAGTTGCAAGTTGTTCAGGTATGTACAAACTGTTCCTCTATGCAATGAGTTCCCGAGCTTTGACTCATGCCAGCAAACGTGACACATTATTGACTCTGTACAAAAATGAACCTAGACATGCTGCAGGCTTTACTTTGCCTCGCTCCAGTAATATTATCTGATGCCAGCTCTCACTACTCTAATTTCTTCTGTTTACAGGTAGTGACCGATCTCTGCCGAATCCATCAGCAGTCATTGTTGGCATCTCACGTCACAGTTGTACTCGAGATACTCTCATCAATCTCATCGCACGCCCATCAGCTAAATTCTGATTTGATACTGCAGAAGAAAGTGAGGAGGGCATGCTCTATCCTGGAGCTCTCTGAACCTCCCATGCTTCATTTCGAAAATGACACGCACCAGCACTACCTGGACATTCTTCAAGACCTACTGACATACAATCCAGGAGTGTCCTTGGAGCTAAACATAGAATCTCAACTGATTACAGTGTGTGGGAAAATACTGAAGATTTACTTGAAATGCACACTGTTTCAGGGTGCAGAAATGGAAGATACCACCAGGCAGTCCAAAAACTGGATTCTACCCATGGGAGCAGCATCTAAGGAAGAAGCAGCAGCAAGATCTCCCCTAGTGATTGCAGTGCTGAAAACACTAAGCGGGCTGAAAAGAGATTCATTCAAGAGGTATGCACCAAATTTCTTCCCATTGTTGGTAGAGCTTGTGCGGAGTGAGCATAGCTCCTCACAAGTCCCACAAGTCTTAAGTACAGTGTTCCATACGTGTATGGCTCCAATGATGGGTGAATAGAATAGGATTGGTTATAGCTGCATTGAATTTTGAAATTTGAGCACCTCAAGGATGATAGATTGCGGGCAGACACAAATCCCTCTTTACTTCTTTTGTTTTCTCCTCTTGTAGAAGAAGATGCGAGATCTAAAGGTTTTGTGCGTTTGGTTGCTAGTGATGATATACAGTAATTATTGTCATAGAAGGTAAGAAATAGGGGTCATTGAATTTTGTCTGGCATTTCCCCTTAGATCGCCATTGTAAATGCAAAACTCTCATGAGCATAATACAAAAAAAAAGCAAAATGGGGTCAAGTAACGATTGTGATTGCGAAGGTTATTATAAACAAAAAAGAAAAAGCAGAGACGAAGATGGTCCAGGCGTGGTAACTCATATTTTTATACCTTGAACCAAAGTGATATCTATGTCTCCAAAGTCATAATAAAGCTACAAGTTGTTTTGACCACCGAAAGTGAAATATGGCTTAAAGATAAGGAAAAGTGAGGAGTCATGAGTGGAACTGCTTTCCTTGGTATGTCATTCCAAAGCGCCAATATGGGGGAGCCACATCGTAAGAGGCGATGGTTTTGCCGCCGATGAGAGTAACCTCGAAAGAGAGAGACTGTCCGATGAGATCGAGAGAGGAGTGCCAGTTCTGTCCCCAGTTTCTGGCCATTGGAATCCAAGCCGTTGAATGGCCTTTCACTTTCACCCCCACCACTTGCCCGTCCAAGCCCACATTGCTTATCAACACCTGGAAGAAGTGGGAGCTCCCGTTCAAGCTAAATCTCACCCCGCCTCTTCGGCTACACTTGACCCTCCTGTACTGCACAGGTATTATCTCGGCTCTGGTTTCTGCGATCCCCGTGAAGGCGGCATGAGATAGTTCCAAGTGCTCCTTTGGGAAGTTGCACCAACCTCCGTAATCAGAGGAAAGGCCTGAATTGGGAGGACAGAAATCAGTGGCGGTGACTACCATGGAGGGGCTGCCTTGAAGGCACCAGCGGATGTGGTTCACGCACCGCACTTCCAGACAAGCTCCACAGCTGGTTCCCCTGTTGAACAGCTTCCCGCTAAGGCCTGCGCTGTACCCGCCATAGCTGCTCTGCCTCAGATCTCCATACCCACAAGCGCCTCCTATCACCCACCTTCAATTAGGAAAGGAGTAGGCTAGAATATGAGAGAGAGAGAGAGAACCAACCAGTGGTGACGGAGGAGGAGCCGTCCTTGTCTCTGGAGAGCGTGGCCGTAGCTATGTTCCAGTCATCCTCGGCGGTGGCTTGACAGAGGAGGAAGAGGCACAATGCGAGTTGCAGAAGCCCAGAATCCATGAACAGCCAGTGAGGTTGGGATCTTCACAGTCACAGGTGGCAGACAAAAGTGAAGCGTTTGAGAGAGTTTTGGGGGTTCCTTTTGATCATTAGGCTCCGCTTTTCAAGACTGTGTGGGGATGCAATGACAAAAGATTTCTCTGACATGCTTTGACTTTGACAGTTCCCGTTCAGACCACATTATTAAAAAAAAAAAAAAAAAAAAAAAAAAAA
>OVAP01000120.1:32631-52443 GCA_900406295.1 Aurinia saxatilis | reverse complement strand
ATAGATAGATAGATAGATAGATAGATAGATAGATAGATAGATAGATAGATATGTGGTATTTTTTTTACAAAATAATTAATTAAGATCTTAGAAACTTATAATTGAAAATTCATATATAATATTTTCATAAGATCTTCAATCAATTGGAATTCTTTTTATATAGTAAAGATGAAAAGTAACCTACAAAAATGTTTAATATTAAGAAACATCAATGATTTAGGGAATTTGCTTGACACCAAATAAGATAAATATACATATAAAATGAATTAATTTCTTACAAAAATCACTTACAAGATCTGACCATGAAATGAATTATAAAAGAATATTAATTTCCCACTCCGGGTACATATACACACATTCATGTATTAGAAACCTCACTATTGAGACTCATATCAAACATTTAATCCTCGGAAATGACTTCCCTTGGCTTGTTCATCTGTCTTTCCTCAGTTCTTCTCCTGAGCCTTTGTCAGATTCCAAGTGCTATGAAGGATGAAAGAAAGGCAAGTCGTTGTTTAGTCTTGTAACTATATATCAACTATTTATGTTCTTTGGTCTGATTCAATTGTTGAAACATTTCGAAAGCAGGTTTATATTGTTTACATGGGAGCTCTTCCTTCAACAGCTTCTTACTCTCCGATGTCTCACCATCAGAATATCCTTCAAGAAGTTATTAAATCTAGGTTTGAATTCTCTAAATTAATATTCTCACACTTGTTTCTTGCTGTTTACCTCATCATTTATTGCTGGTCTTTTATGTTTTTGTTATGCAGTTCCGTAGAAGATTCTTTAGTTAGAAGTTATGGAAGAAGTTTCAATGGTTTTGCAGCCAAACTAACTGAGTCTGAAAAAGATAAACTCATTGGTAAGACTTACAACAGAGAACAATTATAATAGGCCGTGCCTTATGAGCAAAAGAAAATGCATTTTTGCCTTGTGCCCTTGAACGCCAATATTCATTGTAAACTATGTATTTTATGTGCTGTCTTCTTTAGTTTAAAACTTCATTCATAGATTTTAATGTTGAGATTTTATAATATTTTACAAAAAAAATGAAGTTTTTATTTACGACTTATATTTTGATTACCCAAAAATATAAATAGAACATTTCATGTATTAACTGGATGATAATGTTATATGTGATATGAAGGTATGGAAGGTGTGGTATCGGTATTCCCTAGCACCGTGTATAAGCTTCTTACGACGAGATCTTATGAGTACATGGGACTTGGTGGTAGGAGCAAAGAAGTCCCCGAGGTCGAGACCAATACAATAGTTGGTGTAATCGACGGCGGAATCTGGCCTGAATCCAAGAGTTTTTCAGAAGAAGGCATTGGCCCGATACCTAAAAAATGGAAAGGAACTTGCGCGGGAGGAACTAATTTTACATGCAACAAGTAAATATCTAAACAAACATTTGCAATTTTCTTTCTTTTTGATACAAATTTATATAGAGATTAATACAAATTCTACAGGAAAGTGATTGGAGCACGACATTATGTCCAGGACTCGGCGAGGGACAATGACTCTCACGGGACACACACCGCTTCAACAGCTGCAGGAAACAGAGTAAAAGGAGTGAGTGTGAATGGTGTGGCTGCGGGAACTGCAAGAGGCGGTGTGCCTTTAGGTAGGCTTGCTATTTACAGAGTCTGCGAGCCAGCAGGTTGCAACGCCGAAGGCATGCTGGCTGCGTTTGACGATGCTATAGCTGATGGGGTCGATGTCATAACCATTTCTATTGGAGGAGGTGTCACTAAAGTCGATATCGACCCTGTGGCTATTGGATCCTTTCACGCCATGAACAAAGGGATTGTTACCACGGCTGCTGTTGGAAATGATGGTTCTAAACCTGGTACTGCGACTAACCTTGCTCCCTGGATTATATCCGTGGCTGCGGGTTCCACGGATCGGAAATTTGTTACTAATGTGGTTGACGGAGATGGAAAGACAATACCTGTAAGGAGTTTTGTATCCTGTTTTAGTTGATATGTAAAGCTGATTGTCAATCGTCATCTATCATATAAAGTGACAGAATTATTAATTATACAGGGAAGATCCATCAATGACTTTGAGTTAGAAGGAAAGAAGTATCCTTTGGCGTACGGGAAAACTGCTTCCAACAACTGTACAGAGGAGCTAGCAAGGTAACTTGTAGTTCAAGGAAACGTATCTTCTACCTCAAGGAATCCATGAAGCTTCATACTATGTATTGATTTCTCTATCTGTGTTCTGTGTGTAGGGGATGCGCTAGCGGTTGCCTCAACACGGTGGAGGGAAAGATCGTTGTGTGCGATGTTCCAGATAATGTTATGGAACCAAAAGAAGCGGGAGCAGTTGGAGTTATCCTTCATGTAACTGATGTTGATACTCCTGGTCTTGGTCCTATTCCGGTTTCAACCTTAGATGATACCAACTATGAAGCATTCAGATCTTATGTTCTCTCCTCGCCGTAAGAATTGTTCCCATAAAAATTCTTCGATTAGACTCTTTAAAGATGTTTTGACATTTTTATATATCAAACAGAAATCCCCAAGGAACTATATTGAAGAGTGAGACGGTTAAAGACAACAATGGTCCAGTTGTTGCTACCTTCTCTTCTCGTGGCCCAAACACTCTCTTTAGCGACATTTTGAAGGTAACAATACCTCGGAACTTTTGAGTTCTAATTTTACTTGTTTGTTGGAATTTGGATTAACTGATGTCCTGACATTATACATATGCAGCCTGATATAACAGCTCCAGGGGTGAATATATTAGCAGCATATTCACCGTTGGCTCAAACCGCGCTTCCAGAGCAAAGTGTAGATTACTATTTCATGACCGGAACATCTATGGCTTGTCCTCATGTCGCAGGTGTAGCTGCTTATGTCAAGACATTCCATCCTGATTGGTCTGCTTCTGCTGTCAAATCAGCTATCATGACTACCGGTAATCATCAGTATCGTACTAATATAATTCCCTGAAGAAACAATTTAAACGACATGAGACTCTAGATTAACCCTGTCTGCTTTTTTGCAGCTTGGGCAATGAACGCTTCCAGTAACGCAGAAGCTGAGTTTGCATACGGATCAGGATATGTCAACCCAACAGTGGCAGTAGATCCAGGGCTTGTCTACGAAACAGCCAAAGAGGATTACCTGAACATGCTTTGCTCTTTGGACTACTCACCCGAAGGCATTAATACTCTCGCAGGAGAAACCTTTACTTGTTCCGAAAAATCAAAGCTAAGCATGAGAAATCTCAACAACCCTTCAATGACACCCAAAGTTTCAGCTTCATCATCTTCAGATATCACATTTTCAAGAACAGTCACCAACGTTGGGAAAAAGGAATCCACTTACAAGGCAAACATGTCTGGGAATCCTAAACTGAGCATCAAGGTTGAGCCAGAGACGCTCTCTTTCAAGTCATTAGGGGAGAAAAAGTCTTTCACCGTCACAATTTCTGGCAAGAGTCTGGAGGGTATTTCTGGTATTGTTTCTGCATCTCTGATTTGGTCGGACGGATCATACAATGTGAGAAGTCCTATTGTTGTGTATACATAAACATAGGCATCAACACAAACTCAAGCAAATAATTATACAAGTATAATGTTATGGTCTGTTTTCTATTCTCTTCCCGATGTAAACTTTCAGCTTCTTAATTCTTATAGTAAAAAAGAAGGGATTTTGTTTCTGGTTACAATTTCATGGTCCAAACTCAGTCTAGATTATGATACAAATGGTATCCTTGTGATACACAGAAAATGGTTCAGCCTTTGAAACTCTAATTGTCGCCCTTACTTGGAAACATACCCTCCATGAATTCATCAAAGTTTTCATCATCCTTGGCTTCTCTATCTCCACCTTCCAGTTTGGACTTTCCCTTTTTCCCTGCCATTATGAAACAAAACTCTATTCACACTCCCTTCCGCAATCATAATAGTCCATAACAAACTAAAAGAGCATACACCCTATTCTTCCTTCAACAGAATGACCCAAATACATATAAACTTTGCAAATTCCACACCTTTTCTCCTCTCCTCTTCATCTGTGTCGTCTTCTTCACTAGAAGATTGATTCCTAGATTTCGAAACAAATGTATTTAGCTTAACTTAATCCTAAAGCAGCAAATACTTAACCTTAGTTGTAACATGACGATCATCTGTTTAATCATACCGTTTTCGTTTCTGCTTTTTCTTCTCTTTACTATCTGATCTTTCACCTTTTCTTCTCTCCTCTTCATCTGTGTCGCCTTCTTCACTAGATGACTGATTCCTGGATTTCAAAACAAATGTATTTAGCTTAACGTAATCCTAAAGCAGTAAATATTTAACCTTAGTTGTAACATGACGATAATCTGTTTAATCATACCGTTTTCGTTTCTGCTTCTTCTCTTTACTATTTGATCTTTCATCTTCCTTTTTTCTTTTGTAGTAAAGCTTCTCCGCGCATCTAGTGCCAAAAATGTTTGATACAGAAAGAGAAGGAAAGGGGGTTGTCAAGCCATATTAAGACCTAGCAAGTACTATACAGAAGCAGAGAAACAAAAAGGGTCCAGGATGCAAATATGGTCATAGATATTCATTTTCCAAACCACCACCAATTCAATTCAGATTCAGAATGCAGATAAGAAATACAGATGAACAAGCTGTACAATAGGTGCCTACCTCCCACAAGCTACAAGTTTTACAAGGGCTTGCTTGTGTTCTCCAGCTTCATAATATGCAAAATTCACCTGCAGATTTAACTACGTCGGTGAAATCATCCAGCACACAAACACAAACATCAGAACAGTAACTGAGAGAATCCCGAAGAATATACCTCATAGCTTGCTAGCCCATCCTTTTCCTCACAATGTTTGCTACCACACAAAAACTGCCCTGACAGAAACCAGTTGCATTTACACGCAAAACTCTTACAGTGTCTAGTTCAAAATAAATGAAGGAAAAATTGAGTTCAAAGTAATACTAACCTTTCCCTGACATTACTTCCTTTTCTGTTCTCCATCTTAAACCCATCTACAAACATTCAAAGTAAGTCAGGAGAAGAAAAGCAATACAGGAATCCACATGAGATGTTGTATCCATAAAATAGTATTTACCTTACCAGTCTTGTATCTCGACATGTCAGCAATGCAGTATCTTTAATCAGTCAAGGAAATAGACATGTAGGCATCAACTCTCGCGTAAAATAGTATTATCTAAGGTGTTAATGTATACGACACACCACTATGTTTTGTAGGATACTCCTTAAAAAGCTTATTATAGTATCGCTTCACCAATCTTTGCTCCCAAGAAGGGTCCAGATCATCTTCCTGAGAACGTATAAACCTTCACGACAAAAAACCCAAAATCAACAGAGTTTTCAAGAGATGAGACGCTACAAAAGTAAGATGCAAAGAAACCATTTTATATGATACATAAAAAGGGAGAATAAAAGATATGAAATGCCAAAGTGTAGAAGAAACTTGCAGATTCACGGCAGCATACATGTTAAGACTTCCAACACAAAACATATTCATACCGGTATCCTTCTCTGAGTGTGTCGTGGTCGGTTTTAATAGGCAACTTGACTTGCTCTGACTTGTCGTTCCCATAGAAACGAACTGTAAAGTGAAAAACAGAGATGAGTACAGCAAAAACACTAAAAATGAAGAATATAGCAACAGCTAATAAAACAATAAATGGTGAAAGTCATCAACATGTGAGGCTGACTGTAGCCTCCTTCCTGGCTCAGAGGAGAAGACTGTTCATCAACCAGCTTTTGATTTGGGGACATATATATATATGGAACTTGGATAAATAGAAAGCCACTTATTTACCCAAATTTTCCAATTCCCTTAAAACAAAAGATCAAAAGATAAAGCACGTACCATAGTCTTTCAGAAACTTCTTATGGCGTTCATAAGCATTCAAGCCACGAATATGCGCTTGGTATTGCCTGCAGACAACGATTGAGCAATCAAAATTAACACAGAATCGGATGGACAAAGAAAGAAAAAGAATCTATTAACTGTTTGCGTTCTTCTCTGTCGAAGATTTCAGATCTGATTGTTGCCGATGAATTCATGTCGCCCGCCCATCTCCGATTACACTAGCCACTCGTAAACCTTTTTACCTGTTTCTTAATGGGCTTATAAGCCCAACAAATAATAAATACGGGGCTTTACGCTTCACAATCAAATAACAAATTCAGAGTAATCAAACGACGAACGAAACTCACCGTTGGTCGTGTCTGAAACCACATCACAAGTGTAATTGTTCTGTGAGGCATTTCGTCGAACAGTTGGATTCAACTTTTCTCCGGGATCCGTTGAGATGGAGAAGCTCCTTGATAATCATCAGTTCGCGACGCATGCCATCGCAGCCTCGGCCTCTGTCTCAATAGGAACTGCTCTCGCTTATCCTCTCGATACCATCAAAACCATTATCCAGGTTGGTTCAGCACCCACTAAGAAACTAAGCCCCTTCCAAGTTACCAACAGAATTCTCCGCTTCTCTGGCTATTCAGGTTTGCAAATCAATCATTTTCTAATTCGACTGATGATTGTTCTTAACTTTTTGGATACAAATGCAGGTCTGTACAGTGGTCTTGGATGGTTGACTTTAGGAAGGGTTTCAGGTGTTGGTGCAAGGTTTGGAGTCTACGAGGTTCTAACAGCTTTCTACAAAGGTAACTCACACATCCTTTTCTCTCTAATGTCCCTGATTCAAGCTTTGGTTTTGCATCTAGATCTTCTGTCACACAATGTATTTTATACATTATGCTTCCCTACTTGATGATGCTGTATACACAATGCATTTGCTCGAGCGAAACCTTTGGTTTGGGCTACTTACTAATATAGATTCCTTTTGTTCCAGATGGTCGGCATGATAACCACGTGGAAGCCAGTGAAGCTTTTCTGGCTGGAATGGTGGGAGGTGTAGCAGAAACAGTGATGACTTCTCCATTTGAGCTACTCAAAGTCCGAAAACAAGTTACCGCTGCATCACGGGCTCCAAGTGCTGCCGCTACTGCAGAAACCGCACCGCTTTCACCCATGATCACAAATTTGCTAAGAAGATATACTCTTGATGTAAAGGCATTGACACAAACAGTCAGTCTCTTATCTGTCTTAAACCATAAACACCCAAACATGACAGCCGCTTTGCAAGAGTACCCATGGATGATGACTGGAACAGGAAATCCCCCATCAACTATGGATGTTAAGCGACCGCTTGATGTTGCATCACTTGAAGGATGGAGAGCCTTGTGGCGAAATCTCCGGTCTGGTCTTATTAGAGATTGTATTTACGGAGGAGTGTTCTTCTCGACATGGCAGTTTCTTCACACGGCAATGATCGGTTGGAAAGCCGTCGGAATGAATCCTCTGCCTAGGTACTCAAACTCTTGACCAACTTGACCTTTAAATTTAATCAAATGTGTAGTGATTGTTTAATGATTCTGCAAAAACTTGTTGAATTCAGCTCCGAAGAAGAAGTTGGACCCATATCTCCGGTAGCCATTAGCCTTGCTGCAGGGTTTTCGGGTGCCATTGCGGCTGCAGCATCTCATAGCTTTGACACAGCAAGAACACGTGCACAGTGTGTAATACTACCAAAGGTAAGAAATTAAAACTTCACATTCTCGTAGAGACATAAAACTCAGAGCTCTGTTGTCATTATTTTTGTGTTGGATTTTGATAGTATACGGCAAAGGAAAGGAAGTTTCTGAAATGGAATAAGCCAGGCAAGAGGTTAGAGAGATGGACAGGAATCCACCCTACAGACAGAAATCTTTTGTTCCGGGGAATTGGGATAAGAATGGCTCGAAGCTCTGTGGCATCCACTGCAATCGTTGGAAGCTATTACTTAGCTGTCAATTTATTGGTTTACAAGTGAGAGATCAGACATCATACAACATTGCAACCTACGAATCAGTAGTATGCACGATAATTCAGTTTTGTTGTTTGTGGGCTTCGTTTTGTTATGCAATTAAAGGAGAGACATTTGTGTTATTTTGTCTCTGAATTGAACTCTTTTGAGTTTTGTATAGGTTACATTACCATTCGAATAAAACTAGACACATTTGTTCACGATATAACAAGGGTAACAGAGATCAAAAACATTTTCTGATTTCTAAGTGAGCATTTTTCAATGTAGGTGTCTCGATATTGTTATACAACATTACAATTGAACGAAAATAAGTAGAACGAAAATAAGTAGAACTCTCATAGCATTGGAGGTGCTCTGAGGATATAAAGTTATAAGCAATGTATTTATAAACTTGGAGGTGCTCTGAACAAACTTTGTGAGATTGACAACTTTCTGATTCGGAAAAGTTTTCTAACAGTTCTGAAAAAACACAAAATCGATTTCAATTTTCCAATCCCATTACGAAATGGCAATGGTTAAGAGGTTATACAATATCATTTTCTGTCCAGAAAATCCAAAAACTAAAGTCATTACTAACTTCAGCTTGTGGACTACGGCCTATAATTCACTTAAACGAAGTATGATCAAAATGTTATATTTCTGTCCCATTACGAAATGGAATATTACGAGGTTATAATATAACATTTCTGACCAGAAAATTTGCAATGAATCAACCAAAGAAGTAATGAAGACATTACTAACTTCAGATTTTGGCAAGACAATGGCAATTAAACAAAGCATAATCAAAATGCATAAGGAGAAGCAGAATAGATAAAATCCAGAATCTGAAATTTGAACGAAAAGTCTTACATATTCCAAAACAGGATCCACATTGTTCAACATAGGAACCCTAGAACTAAAAATTAAACAAAAGCAACAACAAAAAGCTCAAAAACAAAGTTCCTTAGAGAGAAAAAAGCGAGATTTTTCTCAGAACCTGAGCTTGGTAAAGAACCACCTGTTCTTGCCGGTTTTGAAACGCTCCTCGAGCTTGGCCTTGGCATCCTTAAGAGCAGCGACCTTCTTGTCCTTAGACTGGAGAGCCTCGATGGTGGCGACCTCCTTGAGATCCACATCGAGAGTGTAACGAGTGGGCATGAGATGCTGGTAGTTGACGAGCTTGATGAAACACTTAACCCTAGACTTCTTGGCCGTCTTCTTGGCAGAGTCCTTGCGGATGACCTTGCTTGGGTACTTCTTGAGCCCAGCCACGAGGCAGTGTCCGTAGGGACGCTCACGGTTTCCTTCGTCGAACGACTTCACGATCACCGCCTTCTTTCCGGCGTACCTACCTTGGAGAAGGACCACCGCCTTGTTCTGCTTCAAAAACTTCACCATTTTCGCTTCTTTGATTCCAGATCCCTCTCTCTCTCTCTCTCAAAACCCTAGCGGCGGATTGTGATTGCTTTAATAGTGATGATGATAAAGAGGAGGACACAACAATAAAAACCCTAGACCGTTACAGACCCTCATTTTTGGCCCATTTAGACCTGGGCTTTACAGAATCCCAGTTATGATTACATTCCAAATTCTTTTTTCATTTTTTCCTCAAGGGGAATTACCATATGATACCATTCATTTTTCAGAATATATGATCTAAAATCGGCTCGTCTTCGGGACATAGAAATTTGAAATGCTCTATCCCTGTCTTCAAACGTAAGTTGTGAGCACACTATCACCATGCTAAAAATTGTAGACTTGAATAAGTCTACGCTCCGGTCTACAAGACCTCTTCTTTTTTCAACTATTATCATCCATATTACTCTTTTTTCAACTATTTTGTATTTATGAGGCCTTTGCATTATGTTTTAGCATATTTGATCACGCTGGTGGCAACCAGTTGATATGAATATGTCCTGAATTTTTTTTCTTCATTGTTTTTCTACCACTCGTTAGCCTCCATCATAGCCTTGCCAACAATATGCTTTGTTTCCTCTTTATGACTCGAGAAGCATATGTCATTACTTGCTATCCAATATCTCCACAACGACCATGAAATCACTTGAATACTTTCTTGGAATTCTTCATTGTGTTTCATGCAATCATGCCTCACATCAACTATCTTTGGTCAATTTAGTGTAAAACGTGTTACTTAATATAAAAAAAAATATGGGGAAAATGTCATTTAATTTAGAACATGAACTTCATTCTGTCGAAAGTTATTCCTTATTTATTATTTGGGATTACACTTTATTGAAAAAGAATATGAGGTGTCATGTTCATAGCAAAAGAATAGTGCTAATTAGGCTGATGTCAATAGTTCTATAGCTGATGTCAGATTACAGTCAGCAGTAAAGAAAAAAAAATCCAAAAAAACATAACACTGAAGATGGACGATTTTGGGAGATAGATCCAAAATCATTTGATGAGTCTAGTTCTCTCAATCTGTTTCTTAAATATAATAGGTCGAAGAATTAATAGTGTTCACCTCTTCAATTCGAGCCGAGCTCTCTTTTGAATTTTAAAAAACGGGTGGTTTTGTAAATCTGGGTACATCATGCAATTATGGGTTACATCGTGCGATTTGAGAGTTCAATTCATCGAGTTTCTGTTCCATTTAGATAGGCAATAAAAACGGATAACGTTAATTCGTAAGTTTCAATACGTGAAGAAAGTGTGGCTCAATCCCAATGAAACTGGCGATATCTCTATGGCCAATTCCATTGTCTCAATTCGTGTCGAAATTCGTTTTCTTCCTCATCAGAATTTTGTTCTCAGGTTCGTGGAGGATCAGCTGGAATATAGTCTTTCCATGGTGTCATCAAACCTATTAAAATCGTGTAAGCATTGTTTTCGATCTTCTTCTTCTTCATATTTCTGTCTACAAGATTCCACAAAAACAATAATTTGTTTAGTGTTTTTATGGGTTTGTTTGTATGTCATTGCAAGATGTTTGTATATACATGTAAGAGATTAAGGATTATGAAAGGGCCAAAAGCCAAAGGATGTTTGTTTTGAGTCTAAGGATGTTTGTTTTCTCACCAAAGCACAAGTTCATGTTCAGACTAAGGATGTTTGTTTGTTTTGCAGTCTAACCATCCTCCCATCAGCAGTGGGTTCATTGACGTCTCTTAGACATCTTGATGTTGCCAACAAGTTGACAAGTCTACTAGATGAGATATNGCCAACAAGTTGACAAGTCTACTAGATGAGATATGACTTCTTACACAGCTCGAGATCTTGAAAGACAATAATAACAGGCAATTATGTTTTACTCATTCCAAATGGTCATAAAAGGTTATAGTTTGTGTTCTATGGACTATGCTTTGCAGTTCCCGTCGAAAGCGTTTTGAGAGCTACAAGAGGTATCTTCTCTTTCTCCTTTATATATTTCCAGTTATCATAGGATGAACCACTTAAAGAAGATCTTAAAGGGGGTCTTTTTGCGCCTTGCTCGGGTCTCATACCAGGTTTCTAGCTTCTTACTGCTGAGTTTCGTTACATTTTCCTGTAAAGATTGTTGTCCAGTTAAGTCTGCAGTTGCTGGTTTTTTGTATGCCGTATATGTCAGTTTACCATTGTATGCTTTTTTTTTCTTATTGTTTGATTCTTTATAGCCAGTGCTTTGGAGCTTTTTATCATTAAAAGGAAGATCATGGACCTTCTTGGCTCAGAATTTCAAACTTCTCTACTTCTCAACGAGTAAGGCCTTTAAATAGTGCCATGATCTTTAAGTTTGTTGACTAATTTTTTTTTTGTCTGTCTCCATTATCTCCAACATCAGAGAGCTGGCAATGAACTACTTTTTTAGAGAGCATCGATTAAAGCATCTGCCAAGATATAAGTCACGGATCACAATTTACAACAATGAGAAAAGTTACCATGAGATTTTTCTGTAATTGTCAGTTTTTACATTTGTGCTTTGGATGGAGTTTGAGTAAATGTTACTGCCAGTAATTGTGTTAGCATTGGCCCACCTGTTACTCTTCCTGCTGGAGCCTTGCGGTAAACAGTTCTTGTGTATATATAGTTTTTTAATTGTGTACCTGCTTCGTCTGAAACTTTTCTAACTGGTTTTTCAGGGAAATGCACTCTGCGGTTAGCATAATATGTGTGTGTTTTTCCCCTTTGAGTATCAGAGATCAGTTTTCCCCTTTGAGTATCAGAGATCAGATGTTTTCTCTGAAGAAAAAACTGTAGAAGAAAATGGAAACGGAAATGGGAATGAAAAGAATAACGAGGTGATTTTGCTCAAATTCTCTCCAACACATCTTTGCGAAGCTTTCATCAAATCTACAAATCAGGTCTGAATGGCCGGAAGACAGCATCAAATCTAAATGATGTGTTTATATAGCGGATGAAAGTAAGTAATGTGTCCGCTTGAACAACATTCAAGCCTTCATGGACGTAAATAGAGATGTAAGATGTTTCCTCATAAATGTGCTCTGCACTTGGATTCCTATTATTGTATTTTTTCTCTCTTGACATCTTAAGCTCTGCAATAATACAAACTTTTGAAGGTCACAAGAGCATACTTTGGTGTACAGTCTTTGATCGAAGGTTTCAGTCTTGAGATATCAAAACCTGAAAGACATGGAGGAGTAGGAGAAGATGTAAAGAATCTGCTAAACGAAGAAAAAAAACCAGTAAGTATTTGTCGATGTCATGTCCTAAATTTGATCTGTTAACGAATCATATATTATAGTGCCTATATGATGTTGCTTAAATTGCTAAATCTTGTGTTTTTTTCTGTTTTATCATTTGATTTGATATTCACACAGGAGACTCATGCTCATGATCAACGGGATTACAAGGAGCAGTGACATAGATATTGAGAGGCAAAGGGGGAACAGATTTTAAGAGCTATCATAGTTATACTCACATTTCTTGGGATACAAGAAACTGATATGTGTTTGTGATTTCAAACTTGTGATTGTTGTTTTTTTATTCACTTTTGAGGCTTACGTTTATGCAAAATAATAGCTAAATATAGTTATGAAAAGGAATATAGTCAAACTTAGAAGTGCTATTATGTTTTTGTAGATGGAGATGGTCAAGGCCTGATGTTGAGGTCTATACGATGTTGGTTAATGGTCTTACTGCTTCCAGGGTTTCTGATTTTCTAGGCAACATCCAGTTTGCTGCATTTGATATGTCCAAGCTTCTGAAATTGAGTTCGTTGCATTGAGTAATGACCTTTTGTTATGTTTAAGCTTCTGAAATTTTAAGGTTTTGCATGTTTTTTTGGTGAAAATGTTATTAATTCATTGCTATATATCGATCTAGGTTCCCTTTGGCAAAATTGTGATCAATTAATTTATGCAAAATTTGTCATCTTGATGCTCAATCTTTGACTTGCCAAGCTGGACATCAATATCACGTTCCACTCTCTAATACTTGGTTGGCTTGTCTAAGGAATCTCTCTAGGTAAAATAGACTATGACAAGGGTGCACATAGTGAGAAAGACCTGAAAAAACCAACGATAACAAAATGGAATTCATAAATTTACCAAATTCATAAAATTACAAATATTTTGCGTCATCAATGAATATGTTCTTGGATTTTTAGAATAAAATTCACGGGCATACATAAATCATTACTTACTTAATGAAGTCATTATTTAATTCTAGCAATTTTCCTCTTTTTATTAATTTAGGTAACCAACCTCGGAAAAATTAATATTATAATAATAATTTTGTAAGAAAAACTTTAAATACACTTCTTAGTTAAAAAATTATACGGGTATACATAATATGTTAATATTATTTTTTAGTAAAATTTTGAGTCATCATAATATGGTTTTATTGTTTATTTAGACTATTATATATTGTGATTATGAAATCAATATATATAGATAAACATGAATTTTAGCATAGCTAAACTTTAAAATTAATGAATTCTTTTTACATATCGTATGTAAGTTTGGAAATACTTCTTACATCAAAAATATTGTGATATAGTAAAATCCACATATGTTCTTGAGTTTTTTATATTAAAAATCCAAGGGCATACATAAGTCATTACTTAATTAATGAAATCATTATTTAATTCTAGCAATTTCTCTCTTTTCAATAAATTAGGTAACCAAACTTAGCAAAATTAATATTATAATAATACTTTTGTAAAACATCTTTATATACACTTCTTGGTTTAAAAAGTATATGGGTATACATAATATGTTTTTATTGTTTTAAAGTAAAATTTGGATTAATCATAATATATTTTTATTGTTTATTTAGACTATTATATATTGTGATTATGAATCAATATATAGATAAACATGAATTTTAACATAGCCAAACCTAAAAAATTATTAATTCCTTTTACATATCTTATGTAAGCTTGGGAGTACTTATGACATCAAGAATATTATGATATTGTTAAAACATAATATGGGTTTAGTGATCGATAGTGTGTTTTTTCGCATCTCGCAATGTCCCGACGGGGGTACATGAGACGATATAAAAACACACATGTCATTCGTTCCTCTGATGCACGTGTTGATTTCTTAGGAGTACTGAACAACGTAAACATCTCAAGTTTAACAAAAATAATTTGAAATTAAAGGTTGTTGCTCTCATCATGTGTATGCGAAAATTTGTAGGATTCGACAATGTAGTTTGACCAAACACAAACCTATAATATTACCTTACTGATTTGTAATTATTTACTGTAATTAATCATTTTGTATTTAATATGACATAAATATTTTTTTTAAAATCCGCACAAGGTGCGGGCAAGTAATCTAGTATATATATAACCTTAATAGCTAAACGATTTTTATAATATATATAAACCTAAATTCACTAAATTCCCAAATTCATTTATCTCTTCCTCGATTTCTCTTTTCTTCACCGTCTTCCTCTTAGCCTCTCTATCGATCGATTTTTCTATGGGATTCTTCATTGTGTCTATTAAATCGTGATGACATAAACTTTTTCTCCTCATTACAAAAGAAGGCTTATTGATAGCACATTAGGATAGCTCAGTTTTTGTAATTGCTATGTTAAAAATATATTGATATATATGATAGCATTTTAAAAACGATAAAGCAAAAAATGAATATGTGGGAAACAAAAATTTATTTACGAGCCTAAATTTAAAAGAAGTGGTAACCCTTAGCCAATTTCTTTTCATTTTGCGCCTAAGCACTGGCCCAAAATATAAAAGGGTAACTTCACGAGATGGCAAAATTGATGATTTAATTAGAAAAGTAACAATATGTTACTGACAATTAGCGCTGTCTAACCAAGATCCGACATAATCAGGCGATACAATGACCGAAACACCCTTTTCGCTGTAAACATAGACGCGTGTGAGGTCTGTTGGAGATAGAAGCAAGTGTGCATGTCTGCAAAACCTACTCCCTTACGTAGCAGGTTTGCAAAACCCACTCCCCTACGTAGCAGATTCAATTCTATGACATAGCCAGAAGAAACAAATAAGTTTTGAATTGTAGAAATTTTCCCCGACTGCTGTTGCTTAAGATATCAATATTAGTATAATGTAAATGATGTTGCTATGTAATATGGATGACTACTCATATATCCTAGCTTTACCGGTTTTTATACGAATAAATAATATATTTCTCTATTTTATCGAGTCTATATATTATTATTAGAGTCTAAATGAGTAATTTTATGTACATGAACGAGCTTTGGGCTTTGGTGTGATTAAGAATATTTATGGAGTGGGTGTCTTTACAATGGAAAAATATGTGAGCTTATATAAACTCAATTTACAAGCAATCAAATAAATCAACATAAATGCAGAATCAATCAAATTAATTACACGAATCAATCAGTAAATAAATTTGGAGAATTTTAAGCAATCAACCTTTATTTTAATTGATTTGTTGTATATAGACATCTTCTTGATATATCCTTTAATTGATTGTCTTCTATAATCTTTTTTGAAATGGAGGTTTGATTTGCATTGGACCGTTTGTTGATGAGTCGTGAATGTGAACCGTATTGCAATCATAATTCACGTGATGCAGTCTAAAAAATACGGTCTTGAATATCATGTACAAGTTCTACAATGTGGGCTTTGGCAAGTTTGTTATGAAGCAATTCTAGAACTACAGAATGGTGGACCATCGGCCCATCATGGAGCAAGTCAATGAGCTTCTCTTGATCATTCACTCGATAGGCACTGAAAGCATGAAACTTTATTAAACTTTTCAAGTCAATTGCCTTATCGAGAAGCTTCCTCCTAACTGGGTAGCCTTCAAGAACTATCTTGATCATAAGCAAAAGAAATTGACTATGTCAAACCTCAAATCGAAGTTGCAAAATTCGTCCTTGAAACTCCATCCCCGTGGGGATACTCATGAAGCTAACGTGGCGGAACACAAGCCGAAGGGAAAAGGCAAGGTTTTTCCCAACAAACTTGTGCCAAATAAGATTCCTTATCAATCCACCACGACCTTTAAGAAGCCACCTTCTGCAAAAATATTCGCAGGGAAGTGCACTTATTGTCACAGGAAGGCCACATGGTCGCTGACTATCATACAAAGGTTAAAGATAAAGCTAACCTTACCGAAGCTGACATGGTTGTCGTTGTGACCGCGGCAATTATGGTTGAGGAAACCTTAAAGGAATGGTGGTACGACAAAAGTGCCACCACCCAGATTTGCATCGACAAAAAGATGTTCACCACCTGCCAAAAGAGCAAGATTAATACTCAACTCATGATGGGGAATATGTCAAGATCCAAGATTGAAGGCATGGGCAAGATCGTGTTGAAGATGGGCAAAGAGCTCACTTAAATCAATGTGAAGCATGTGCCAGACATGAGAAAGAACCTGATCTCGGGGACCGTTATGAACAAGCATGGATTTGTTATCAATTTCCACTATGACAAGTTGGCTCTCAAGAAGCATTGTGTGTTTGTTGGTAAAGGTTATGAAAAGGACGAACTTGTTAAAATGTGTGTTCAGATAGTCCTCCGTAAAAATGTTGTAACCGCTTCCAAAGATTCAATGAATAAAAAACATGTTGCTTATTTGCTTGAGTTTTGATAACATTTGGTATGACCGATTATCATATGTGAATTATAAATCTATCCAAAGATTAATCAATTTGAACCTAATTCTGAAGTGCAAAATAAACAAACAAAAATGTGAAATTTGTGTACAAGGAAAACTCACAAAAATACCATCACCTCATGTTGACAGAACAACCGAACATCTTAGTCACACAGACTTATGCGACTTAAAGTTTGTGAAAACAAGAGGTGGAAAAAATATTGTGTCACATTCATAGATGATTATACAAAATACTGCTATGTATATATCTTTTACGTAGCAAAGATGAATTCTTGGACAAATTCAAAGAATACAAGACCGAAGTCGAAAACCAACTTAGTAAAACTATTTAAATAGTAAGAAGTGATAGAGGAGGTGAATGTGATGGTCCTTTCAATGAGTTTTATGCTGAGAAAGGAATTATCCATCAAACCATTGCTCCCTACTCACCATAATATAATGGAGTTGCAGAATGAAAGAATTGTATTCTAAAAGAAATGATGAACGCAATGTTGCAGGAATATGGGTTTGCCCAAAATCTGGGGGGGGGGGGGNGGGGGGGGGGGGGGGAGCCTTACTCACCACAAATTATATCCCTAACAAAATTCCACACAAAGTCACTGGCAAAACACCATATGAACTTTGAAAAGGTTATGTACCTTCTATAGAAGTATCTAAAAGATATTAGAAGATATCGTAAATATTACGTGAAATATTATAATTGATCATGTATCTGTTATTTTAGGAAATGTCTCTACTATTAATCATATGTAAAGCTATTGTAAATTCTTATGAGAGCTAATATATTTCATACACACAGGCTCCAAATGGTGACCATTATGGGAACAAAAGGAATGATGAGGAATAAGAATGAGAAGAATGAAAAGGAACAAAATTTAAGGAATGAAATAGAATTGTAAAAGAAAAAATGGTTCCTCTTGTTCCTCCTCGAATTTGATTGGGAATATTTTTGTTCACTAATTCTCTGCAGGAGGAGGAATAAAGAGGAACGAAGAGGAATAATAATAAAAAAAGTTCCTTACAAATGGTGTAAGTTTTAAGGAACTGAGAGGAACTTAGTATTCCTTTTCATTCTTTTTCCTTACAAATGGTGTTAGTTTCAAGGAATGGAGAGGAATTCAATATTCCTCTTCATTCTTTTCCCTTTTAATGGTCACCATTTGGAGCCACAATTGTGTTCTTCTCTCATCAATTCTCTCATATGGTATCAGAGCCATGATCTAATGATCGCTCGTTCCTGTTTTTATTTTATTTTCTTTTTAAGTCAAGTGCTTCTAAAATTCAAGTTCTAAAATTAAAGTTCATCATGAACCTCTGAATCTAATTAAGCCATCAAACTTTTTTTTATTCAAGCCTAACATGTGCCTCTGAATCTTAAGCTATATGCTTCCAAATTCAAGTCTACAATGGATCTCTGAATATAAGCCAAAATGCTTCTCCATTTCTAAAAAAGAAGAATTTTTTTCTTTCTCGCTACTTTTTCTTAATAAACGTTTATTTTTGTTATCTTTTATTTCATCAACTAAAAAAAAAACATTTACTTTGAAATTTCAAAGCTATCAACTTCGTAAACTTCTTCAAATCCTGAGTGTTTCATTCATCCATTCTTCTTTCATATATTCTTCAAAAAAAAAAAAAATTAAAATAGAAGAAGGCCAAAGTGGTTCCTTTTGTTTACATCAAGCGAAAAGAGCTTCCTTTCAAAGCATGGCAATGACTCTCCACGGCAACCACCCTTGATACCCCACGGAGGGGTCTTGATCTTCATTAGTTTTTCAATCACCACCGCGGCTCCAACATCAAGACCTCCTGAAACTCACACCGTCATGTCCCTTTCACCAACATATCATCTTCATGGTCAATCTCAATCCGTTGGTTCCGTTTCTCTCCATCACCACCTTGAGCTTGAGGGGGCGTATAGAAGTATCAAGAAGATATTAGAAGATATCGTAAATATTACGTGAATATTATAATTGATTATGTATTTGTTATCTTATGAGAGCTAATATATTTCATACACACAATTTTGTTCTTCTCTCATCAATTCTCTAATACCTTCGTACAAATACCTGAGAGTGTGGATGTGCTTAGCAAAAGTCGCAGTGCCTCCTCATAAGAAGGTCACAACTGGACAAAAAATTGTGGATTGCCTCTTCATCGGCTACGCACACAATGGTAGTGCATATTGGTTTCTGGTTCATAAATCAGATGTACCAGATACCCATGTAAACACAATCATGGAATCCCAAAATGCTTCTTTTTCGAACACGTGTTTCCTTGTAAACTTAATAACAGTTAAAAGAGAACTCGTGAAGAAAGAGACGCACCAACCTCTGAAAATGAGGCCACCATTTTTGGGACATCATCTAATATTGAAGAAGTGGCAGATAAACCTCGACGAAGCAAAAGAGCTTGTAAGGATAAATTTTTCGGTGAAGACTTCTTAATGGTTTTCTCCTCGGGAATGAACCTTGAACATTTAGTAAAGCCATGTGATAAGAACAACACTTTGTTTATGGAGATATTCTCGACATAAAACAAGAGTAAAAATAAGAGACAATCTCTTAACAAAACATTTGCTAATTCATTTAAGGGTGGGTGTCTTTACAACATAAATGCAGAATCAATTAGTAAATAAATTTGGAGGATTTTTAGCAATCAACCTTTATTTTGATTGATTCGTTGTATCTAGATATTTTCTTGATATATCTATTAGTTTATTGTCTTCTATAATCTTCTTTGAAATGTAGGCTCTATTTGCATTTGATCATTTACTGATGATTCGTGGATGTGAACCTTACTTTTGAAATTGCAACATTCTCTCCTTCTTCAAAAAAATTTGCCCTCAAACCCGTTTTATATTGTTGTTTTCGTTTTGCCATGTTTCTGCTAAATATCAAGAAAGATTTATTTGTTTTTTTTACA